>PTEX01000153.1:58921-218264 GCA_003342815.1 Eudromia elegans | reverse complement strand
AAAAAAACCACACACCAAACAAACAACACCACACAAACAAACAAAAAAACCCACCATGCTACCATGCTTCAACTTTTCCTTCTCTCATCTAGCTCATGTTCAGGGATTGCAAAAGGCTGGTTTCTGAAGATAAGTAAAACAGAAGACCACGTAACTGCCAGAGTTACTTTCCCATGTCTCTGGAAATCATTCCAATTAAATAAGACACTTTGGATCTGCCAATTTAAGTTTGCTGGGGGAGATAAGTATCAAAATCTGGTCTACTCCCTATAGTCCTTCTTTTGCATCAAGAGCTCATGTGAGCAAGACCGGCCACTGTACTGGACACCAGCACTGCTCTAAGTCCTGCAAGGCAATTGGGTCCTCCTCACACAGCACCTGACACAGCTTACCCGGAGTTACCCAGAGCACAAACATTTAGGAGGGCTTAGGAATGCATAGTCACTTTTATCACTAATGTAACTTGGAGTTTGTTGTTAGTATGAGAGGTCATAAGAGCTGACTGAGTCTCTCAGTCTAGCTAACAGCAAAGACTGGAAATGATTTCAGCTTCAAAGGGCAAGTCAGCAATCAAACCAACAGCTCAGGGAAAACGAACAATCACACATCCCACCATAGCCTCACTCACTGCTGTGCTCACAATGGCTACATCTTTTATACTCTCTTTAAATTAAAAGACAGTTTCACATTGTTCGCTAGCAGAAAAGGCCCTGTTCTCCAGCTCTGAGGTATTCTCATATACAGTCACTGTTTTCTTCATTCAAGAGTTTTGTACAGGCATTGGTCACTCATGCAACAAAATGCCTGCTCATTCCCTAGCCTACTCTCAGCTACCAGGAGCTTGCTCACTCATTTCTACGCATTCCCTTCCTTTCCACCAAAGGTTTTTTTCAAGCGATATGACAGAAGGAAAAGACCCTCACATCGTATTAATGAAATTATGGTGGCATCAATATACCTGCTAGTGCTGGCACATGGCAACATTTTTATCCTATTATCCTGCTTTGCTAGCTTCAATACCCTGTCCCTGCTAGCACTGGTGAGGCTGCAACAGCTCCAAGACTAGTTCAGGACAGGAATCAAACTCTGGAGTATTCCCTCCACGTGGTTCAGGACTTTCCCACATGTTAACACTCTCCAGCAGTTACGCTGTTTTTCCAGCCCTTTTTATTTTCACAACATCTTCGAACAAGATCTATAAAATCCTGAATCTTTAACAGATTTTTCTGTACTACTAAGCATTCATTAGTTAAATACATATGAACATGCAGAAAAGAATAGTTTTAAGCATCTGACAAATTCCATCTCCTTCTCAATTTCTCAACAGTTATCCTGTGAACCTTAAATTAACCATTTCTTCAAACTTAATGTGAAGCTAATATTTAAAGAACAAAAATGGACACAAAAATATGTTTTTAAATAATTTTTTTAAAATGTGGCTTTTAATCCTGTCGTTCTGGCCCTTATATTTCAGTTTTTAGTTATTTACAAATACAACCTAAGTAAATTTAAAACAAGAGCTATATACTCAATTATGAGAGCAGAGCATACCAAAAATCACCTGGTTGCCCCACCGACCTGGCCTGCCCCTGCCTTCTAGGCTGCTAAATAGGGACCTCATGACACACTCTTCCTTTTGCAGTGGGCAAATCCCAGTCCAGATGGGAAATAAAATCCCAGCAMAAAAAAAAAAAAAAAAAGCACCCACCACAGCAATTTTCAGAGGTTTAGCTTTTCAGCTCCTGAACCAGATATGGATCAATGCCAAGCAGCTCATGTCTTAGGAAAGGGAACATAGCAGAGCTGCAGGTTTCCTCAGGGGAAATCCTACCATCCTGCCTACCATGCCAGCACTGCTCTGCTTTCTACAAGAGCAGACACTCTTGCAGACACTTGAAGAGAATGTTGCCCTGGTTGCATACCTAGAACACTTCCTACTGCCAGGCAAGGACCCACAGTACCTAGCTTCTGCCTCAAATTTTAAATCAGGCAATTCATATTCCTCTGCAGTGAATGAGGAAAGGCAGATGCCTCCAAAATCCATCAATCCCAAGCAATCAATGTAGCATGATCTGTCTGGGGAAGTGGTCTTTGGGAGAGCGGTCTCTTTCTCTCCTCCACTTGAAAACACTAAGGCTTGAAGGCAGCAGACAGGGACTTCTTCTGTATCCTTCCTCCTCTCTGCCACAAGGACAGAGACTAGATTCAGTTTCATTGTGAATCTTTCACATTATTGCTCGTTTGCTGGAGTCCAGAGTTTTCTTTTCCATGACTAGCCTTCCACACTGGATCCAAAATAACACATAGGCCTCAAATTCCTGGGCAGTCACTTACAAACATAATATACTTGTATCACCTGGTTAAGCAACCAAATACACAGCTACATCCTCACCGCAGCACTTCAGTGACTCCAACAGAAGAAAATGAAAAAAGAGCAATAGATGAGATGAAGTCTCACATGCTGGGAACAGCTTGAGCATTTTGTAACACACACCAAAGAAAGAAGTCTTCCCAAAGAAACAGAGAATCGCATCCTGTCTATCTCCCTTATCTTGGGCCCTGCAGATTGATCACCCTTGTAGGTCTCAGAGCAAGCATAGCTGCAATCAAAACCTGTGGTCTACAGATTTCAGATGAACAGGCAGTAGAGCAGGTAACCTTGGTGAATTTTGCTAGAGAAGACAAAAGCTGCACACAGAGCAGAACGGTCAAAATGCAAGAGTGGCACCACATGCACTACACCTCAGGGCAATGTGTGAATAACTCTGAAGAGCATCAGTCAACCTGGAACTTTCATGTGGAGACAAACATTCACCTGTTATCTGATCTCAGACAGAGTGTTATCAGCAGGTGCTCTAGTCCACAATGTAATTCCTTGAGAAGTAACACACTCTGGCCTTATAAACCCTGGATTTTTAACAAGGGAGGTGATTTCCTGTAATATGTACTGTGTTGTACCACTGACCACAGGAGTCCCAAAACTATACTCCTGCCTCTGTCTTCTCTACACCAGGGTAGGAAGTTAGATCCCGACTGCAGCATAGAAATTAACTGCTTATACAACAGCATTCCCTAGCTGGAATGTAACTCCACCAAGCTGAAAGCTCTAGGACTTTTCCAGAACATAGTACCTCTTACCTATACTGCAATTCCCACAGTGTCAAGAACGTAGGGAAAGCTGGAAAGTCCTTTGAACTGTGCAAACAAGTTATCAGGCAAACGCGTTATGGTCTGATGTGGCTAGAACAGCATGGACATCCTCCTCAATGCAACCACAAGTTGTATCAGGAAACAACAGACCCCAGGCTGATTAAAATAAGCATCTGCAAGCAGGATTTAAAAACAAGAACAATCTCTAGATGCCACACTGGGAACCTGCAAAACCTGTCAGAACACAATCTGCACTCTGGTTGCAGCACAGTTTCATGCCACTGTGTCATGAATTAAAACTCTATTTGCCCTGCCCCTTTTGTATCACCTCTTGCATGGCTGAGAAATATGATTACAACAAAGTCCAAGTCATTTGTAGCAAAACCCACTGTAGTAACAGTCTCGAGATTGCAAATCAACTAAGCAAGAGGCAAACAATTCGAGCTTTGGAATCACGCAACTTGACTTCCATACACAGAATCAGGACTTCCTATGTGATCTCAGCCAAACTCTTCATCCCGCTGATCCCTGGAATCATCTTCCCACTCAGTAGTACAGCTTTCACTAGCAGTACGTGCATTCAGTGGAATCGCTGCAAAGGCCACACAAACACACTGAAAACAGACTAAAATTTGATGCATTTTGTGTTATATAGTAGGAATAGACTTAAGAAGCAAAAAAGTCCCTTGAACTGAGTAAGCAGGTCTACCATATGGGAATTCAGATCAATTTAATGAACCTACTTCAAAAGTTAAACTGAAATTCATGTTAAATTGAGGTTCGTTCCAAAGAAATTTCAGCTTTCTGATCCCTACTTTTCAACTCTCAAAGGCACGACAAGCCTAAACACACAAACATGCATCATGCATCTGCTTTGAGCCTTTTCCCCATTCCTGCTGATTATCTGAAGAGTAAATAGATGGATTCCTCTAATAGAAGAGGTATCCTGACATGCAGGAACACATCCTTCTCAACACATCTGCCCACATCATTCTCAGCACTCCCAGGACCAAATTCATAGACAAAGGGCAAGCTGAGAATTTTGCCACTTACATATGTGACAGTACTAATTTCTGTGCCACTTGGGACAAACAAGCAGCTTTCACACCAATTCCCTTTTGATCCTGAGCTCACCTAGCTCAATAGCTAGTCATTGTTTAGTCTTCATATAACAAACATATATTGCAATATTGTAGTTCATATTTGCAAAATAATGAACAAAAAACTAAGTCTTGTTTCTTTTCCAACTTTTCTACTGGGAATATTGCCAATCTCTCTCACTCCTCCTCTATTCCCTGATCTCAGGCAATTAATACTGTGCCTACAGCTACATTCCTCTTTTTAAAAGGTTCCTTCTCTGCTTGTTTGCACTTTTCAGCTCTGCTAAAATAGATAGCTTTAAAAGCCCAGCAGTTCACGTGCAGGGATTATCAAAACACTTTTAGTGACAAAAGTTCAGAACCGTTAGTGATTTAAAGCTTGAGTTAGAGATACCAGATTTAAGTTCTAAATTCCCTTGGTGGTACACAGCTCAACTTACAGTACCACTCAAATATTCACTATCTTGGATGCACACTTTTTTTTTTTTTTAAACTGAGGCACAGCGCCCTCACACGGTTCTGAAGCAAAGGCTCAAGCTCTAAGTATTAGAACACCCAAAGAAGTGTTTCTTCAGAGAAACTTAAGGTGAAAACAGCTCTATCCTGAAAAATTAAGCAGACTCCCATCACTCTTTACTGCAAATCTATACTCAAAGTCTCAATGACTTTCATAAGTGGTTTTAAGTTATCAAGAAGAACTGCAAACTGACTACTGTTTTAATTATCTAAATCCTTCTCACTTCCCTAACACAAAGGCTGCCCCCAGGCAATAATATCAGTATGTCAGGACAAGTCGCCCGGACAAGGCCTGAACTACAGATCCAGACATGGACCATGGATCCAGGCCCCTCAGAGGCCTCAGGGCATCCCTATCCTGCTCCCTAAGGCATCCAGGCCACCTTACTCCAACTTCTCATCCCAATCACACTCAAAAGCACTACATCCTCAGAGAGTTCCCATCACCAGCCCTGGGAGAAGTGTCTCCCAGCCCCTCAGCCACAGGTTACTGCAACCGTGCTGGGCTATGGGGCATCCCAGCAGAAGGGCTCCCATGCAGGGGACCACAGACAGGACAGAACTAGCATCCCATGGACAATCCCAGGCTGGGTGGTTGTGCACGCCTGCTGGGGGCAGGGGCACAACCAGGTGGCTGTCAGGGGCCAAGAAAGGGGCCATAAGGTGAGGAAAGAGATGCTTCCCACATCATCCCCCGGCCCCAGAGAGCACCGCAGCAGCAGAAAACCCTCGGCAAGTTGGTGATGGGAGGGTGATGGGGGGTATCCCTCCCGCGGGCGGGCGTGAGCCCCAGGGACGACTTCCCGCCCCGCTCGCCGCCAGGTGCGGGGCCGCGCGCGGCGCAGGGACGGTGGGGGGGGGTCAGTACCAGCCCGGCGCAGGTGCTGAGCGAGGCGGACGAGTCGCTGCGGTTGAGCACGTGTCCCGTGTAGAAGCAGAGCCGCTCCGCGGGCCGCCGGGCCGCGCCGCCGCCGTCACCACCGCGCTGCTCCACGGCGAAGCCGCGCGCCAGGAAGCGCGCGTCGCGCCGCAGCTGCACGTAGAGCTCCGCGCCCGCCACGGGCAGGCGGAGCAGCAGCGCCGCGGGCGCCCGCGGCAGCGCCCGCCGCCGCCGCGCGCCGGGCGGCAGCAGGTGGATCTTCTCCAGCGCCACTCGCTCCGGGATCACCACCTCGGGCTCCGCGCCGCCGGCTGCGGGCGACAAGCAGAGAGAGAGAGGCTCAGGCGGGCGTCCCGTCCCGCTGCCACCCCCGCCGCCCTCCCCGTCCTGCTGCGGGCCAGGAGGGCTCCGCTGGGAAGCGTCCACAGGCAGCAGAGCCAAGGGATTTATTTTCCCCACTACATATGTGCACATACACACGCCCACATATATATACATACACACACACATATATAGTAGAGGCACAAACGTGCAGGGAAAAGAATAAAGCAAACGCTGAAGCTACTTGCATCATTAAAATATATATAGAGAGGGAGCTCAGACACAAGCATCGCATTTCACCAGCCCCAATAAAAATCTGCAAGGAGAAGGGGAAAAGCAGAGCGAGGCGAAGCGGCAGCCAAGGACAGTCAGCAGCTTTCCACATGAAACGCTACGGCGGCGGCAGGACAGGGAAAAAAGCCAGTTTAAAAGAGCGGAGCCCCTCGCGCCGCGGCCGGGAGCCGCTGCCTGCCCCCGCCGCGGCGCTGGGGGAAGCGCTACCTGTGCCGGCGTCCAGTCCCCAGAGGAACAACAGGAAAGGCAAGGTGAGAGACAGGAGGCAGCCGTCAAACATCTTATAGCAGCGACGGGAGCCCTGCAAACGGTGCCTGCAGCGCAGCAGCAGCGACGGAGCCCAACGCGGTCTAAGCCCTCCCCGCCCTCGGAAAAAGTGCTCGGCGCCGCCGACGAGCGCGACGCGGTGGGCGCCCGGCCCCGCCCCCGCGCCGCGCTCATTGGCGCACAGGCCCGCCAAGCACCGCCTCGCGCCCGCCCATTGGCTGCGGCGCTCGAGCTCTGGGGTAAGTAGCTGGTGGCGCGCGGAGGGGGCGCACGTGGTGGGCGGCAGGTGGCGCCCTCGGCTGCCCCCGGCCGGCTGGATCCGGCCCGAACCGGCTCCGCTGGGCGGGAAGCGCCGCGCAGGCGCCGGGCACGTGGCGGGGCCGGGCATTGGCGCACCCCTCCCTCACACCTCCATAGCCAATAAAACCCCTAAAATGCCTTTTTTTTTTTTTTTTTTCATTTTGTTTCGTAAAGTGTTACGGATCCCACTGACCACAGCCGAGAGGTTCCTCTGTCATGTGTGCTGGGTGTTCTCTTCTTCATTACCACAAGAATCGCCTCCTTATGTCTCAAATCACAAGAAGATCAGGGAGGTCCTGTGTGTCCTCAGCGGCCTAGGGCAATTTCCAGCAATAAAGCACACCCATAAAAGAGTGTGAATGACTCCGGCAGATCTCAGTGCGGCACTTACACGTAAGCTGCCCAAAGGTGTTCGGACAGCAATGATGGCTCTGAGGTGAGGGGGGTCAGATTTGGGTGCTCTTCCTGCTAGACCTGACAGCCTGGGCAGTGCTAAGACTCGGGATGTTTGAAACTAGGAAAAACCTGACAGGAGAACTGGGGAAAAAAAGCACCATATCAGCACAAAAATGGAGGGGAGAATGAAGGCGGGCAATTCAAGATGATTTTGACAGTATCACAAGCCAAGACTTGCCCTCAGAAAGCTTCACCAAATGAGGTCGCGTCCATTTGCATGGTCCCCTTCACTCACCAGGCAGAATCAGACTTCAGCAAGACGAAGCAGAAGCCACCACACAAGATTAGTTTCTCCCTTCACCTAAATCTGCCTGTTTCCTAAATTCGGACAAATTACTCTCAGCCTCAGGTCTGGACCCTGTCCACAGATCGTTGCAACCACCGTCACCGGGCTCAGCTCTGCCATCATCGAGGTCCTGGTGTGGTGAGTGCTGGTGGAGACTGAGACCCAGACTCTTCAAGCTGCCTCCAGCCCTTTCTGCTGTTGCAAAGTCTGAGCAAACCCAGGACGAGTGGTTCAAAATCCTTCTCTTAACAAGAGATCAGCTGGGATTTGGTTTCTTGGATTCCCTCTCTCTTTTAAAGCTTAGTCTGCTCTCTAATGAGAAATAAGTTATCACAGCAAAAAGGACTGGCTAAGAACCTATTCAAATGGAAGGAAAACTCAGTTTGAGACCACTTTTTGGTGTGTCAGTACTGTCTTTTCCC
Source organism: Eudromia elegans (assembly GCA_003342815.1). NCBI lineage: Eukaryota > Metazoa > Chordata > Aves > Tinamiformes > Tinamidae > Eudromia > Eudromia elegans. Next base: position 210,272 of record PTEX01000153.1, on the reverse strand, counting down.
AAAACAAACAAGGAGAGAAAACTTGGTAGAGAAAACTAGTGTTTGCATGGATGTCTCCATGCCATCGGGCTCCCCGAAACCAACACCCGTGGTGCTCCGTGCCTCTCGCTCTGGCTTTATCTCCCCACATCCCCACAAAGGGAGCACTGGGCTGCACGCCGTTCAGCACGGCGCCGTTGCGGGGTGTCCAGGCAGGGGCCCGGCAGGCTGCAGCCCCAGCAGCAGGGCCGACATTGCAGCCAGGCCTTGGTGTTTTGCGATTCTTACCAATGGGGATAATCTGCGAAGCAGAATGAGGCCGTGGTGCTCTTGCAGCATGTGCAGTTTTTCCTCTGTTCCCAGTTCACAGGCAGGTTTCCTCCTCACCGTCAGACTAGATTTGGCCCTGCAGTTTCTAAGCAGCAAACCCTCTCCCGCTTTGAAGCTCGTGTTTTATTTTTTAGCAATTTTAAATGGGTGATGAGGAAGCCAAGTTTCATGGCCATTATTGAACAGTTAATAACCCTTTGGAGACTGCAGACATGTGTTATATGCATCTTCCTGAGCAGTCCTTTGGCTTCCTGCCTGGAAAATGCCATCGTGCCAAGGGTTAATTTGGCCGTTACTCAGCCCTCTCCCTGCTCCCCAGCCACCTCGCTGGGGCCCAAGGATGATCTCCCTTCAGATCCTCGCCTCACCGCAGTCTTTAGGTAATTCCCCTTCCCTTCTGCATGTGACACCTGCATGTGACTGCAGAGTTGGGACAGGGTTATCAGAGGAACCCACTGGGTGCTGCTTTTGCACATGCAAATCCTCCTCAAACCAGCTGGAGACATCGCAGGGACAACTGGGGACCAAGAGAGGCTCTACTGTCTCTTAGAGCAAACAGTCAAATAAATACAAGTCGTTTTTCCAGAAGTGGGTTTCCTACCCATCAGTCTTGCACAGCTGGCAGAGTTGCATTAAAACTTCTTCCTTAGACAGAGGGTATTTAAGAGTAGGCTCCCTCCTGTGGATTCTCTGGTGTCTAATACCATTGAGGCAGCTCTTTGCAGCGGCACCTGCAAGGTCTTTCTTCTTAGAAGCCTCAATTCTCCTGTGCTTTAGTGAAGAAAAAAAATCTCTGTCAAGTTTAGCTAAAAATGGACAAACAGTTCTAAGCTCCTAGGGGTGAGAAGAAGCAGACAGGAAAAATCTGTGTCACCTCAAAGGCCCAGAGAAAGAGCAGAGTCTCTGATGTCTCTGTCCTTCTGAAGGGAGCTGGCAGCCCACTGCAGTTAAGGGAAGTCCTTGGCAGGAGACCTGACCCCATCTTTCTCCTCACAGGGATGTTTATTCACGGGCTGTCAGGGGTTCTTTTTGTCAGAGGAGCTTGCTGTGGTTGAGATGTATCTGCCCCACAGTGAGTGCGGTGCGTGTTTGCAGATCTCCTCTCCAAACATTTCCTCCCGCCTGTCTCAAGAGCCCTCACAGCTTCACCCAGCAGTGATGGGGAGAAAACTCCTGTTTCTGTCTAGTACAGGAGAAAAGCAGAAAAAGATCCCCTGTGAGACAGAGGCTGAAGAATGGACTGAAATCCCAGGTCACTTCACGCCTGCCTTGTGGCAGAGGAGATGCAGCCACATCCCCAGGGCGGTGCCACTGCTGCCTGCAGGAACGCAACCCTGGACCCTTGTGCTGCCCACAAACCGATGCCCACAGAGGCGGCCAAGCCTCCCAGCGCATCCCACTTCCCAGGGCAGATTTCAAAGGGATCAGGAGGCAGTGCTGTGGGGAGCAGGAAGTCACGTCGCATTCCTGCTGCTGTGGCTGCGCCAAGCTGCTAGAACCAGCTCACAGCTGAGCAACGGGTGTCGCAAACCGAGGTGCTGGGTCCAAGGAAGCTGCTCCTGCCAGGGCTGCCCAGGCAAAGCTTCGCACAGTGGGCTCTCCAATGTGAATGGATCTCTCCTCCATCCTCGCCACGCCGGGATTTTTAAATACCGACAAGACTAGTGCAGGGTCTGCTGGTATCTGGGAGCAGCGGCACAGATAGCATCACCCGGGCCATCCTGATGAGCCTCGCGTCACTCCCCAGGCATGCAGCAACCACCAGCACAAAGGAAAGAGCTGCCGTTGTTTGAGGTTGACCCTAAAGTTCAGCAAGGCTCATTATGAAGTCCAGTGTTGCCACCTCTGATGATGTTATCAGGAACCTGGGAATAGCTGGCATTTTCTTTTGTTCAGTTTTATGGTTTGTTTGGATTTTCCCTCTCCAAGCCATAGCTCTTGGAATCATGGGCCTCTGATTCCTCATTTAACTCTATTGCTGAATGTTTGATCTTGTGACAGGCTGGGAAATGTGAGCTGCAAGAGGGCTAGAAATCATCATTATAGGGAGCAAAGGAAGCTGTAGCACTGTTTCAAATCATGCTGTTTCAAAGGGTGACCCCATGATTTCTCTTTCAGTGTGGAGAGAGATTTTTTTGAGCTCTGGGAGCTGTCAGCAGCAGAGCCCTTCACACAGACTCTACCACCCTCCTTTCCTGATCTTTCAGCTGGTTGTTTCCTGCATCTGCTCTCCTCCTTCCACCATGAAAGTACCAATGAACACTTAAAACACTCTTCCAAATCTTTTCTTGCTTCTTTCCCACTTCTCTGTGGAGATCTGTCTCAACAGTGCTGCCCCATGCCAGGGCTCTGTGGTGGGTTTGGGAGCACCCAGGTGGTTTAGGGACTGCAAAACCCAGATCTCAACCTGTGCCCGTGGCCATCAGGACCACACAAGGCTCCTGGTCTCAGCAGGACGTGCCCAGCATGCAGGGCCGGGCTGTCCTCAGGGAGCTCCCTATCCCTGTCTTGGCCTCCCCCAAGCTCAGTAGAGAGGCAGGAGCCCACAGGTCAGGTTGGCACCCAATGTAGGTCCTTCTCCCAGTGCCAACTCACAGGTTTTTTTCTTATTAAGGCAATTTCTTGGGACTCCCAAATTCTGGGATCGTTCTGCCCATGGTTTGCAGCCTCCTTTGGATTTAAGGGATTCAGTGCAAAAAGCCTCTTGGTTTCCATCCCTACTTGAGCCCGCAGGCCAACGTCCCGCTTCTCCTGCCCTGAACATGCACACACAGCCTGGACCAAACCTTCTGCCCTTGGAGTGTCGCTTTCTTGTCGGCAGAGGTAGGAAATAGAGAGCACAGCCAAACTTGCCTCCTGCAGGGTCCCTCTCTGCCAGAATGTCACAGGCTTGAGGTAGACAGTCTGTGCCCCAAGGTGAGGTGGCAGAGTAACCCATATCATCCCGGGCCTTATCTGATCCTTGTTTGTGTGCAAACATTAAAGAGGCCAGGCCAGGCTGGGGCACCCCTCCCTAGCAGTCAAATCTATGGTGTGACAAATGGGCGATTTCGTAGACAAAAAGCACCAGCAATGGAACAGACACAGAAAAGGGTGGCACAGAGGGCAGCCCGGCAGTGACTGCCAGCTGCAAGGAAAGCTCCTGTGCCCTGATCTTCAATAAAGTCTCTGTTGTCAAGGGTAAAGAGGTGGGCAAATGTGCTGCAGGGCAACGGTGTCTGAGCAGGGAGCAGTGTCCTGCTATTGCCACCTCGTGGGCCCTTGCAGCAATGACCAGGTAACCAGTACGTGTGTTTTTAACGGCATACGGACTCCGGGTAGACAGTTGCACTTTCTCCTCACCGTGCACAGAGCCCAGTGCTGTTTGGGGCTCTTTTAAGGGCGCTGTTGGCTGGGAACCAAGGGAAGGCCCCAGTTATGATTAGGTGAGTTATGATAAATGCCTCTCATCGTTCACCTCTCTGGAAAACGGGGCCTTGGTTTGGACTTTGGTATCAGCAGGTCCAACTTAGCTGAGATTTTGAATGGTGCAAGCCTGGGGACAGGAGCGCTGCTGGAAGCAGAGCTGCTGACCGGGAAGGGCCCACTTGCTAGGGATGCTTCCCAAGAGGAACACGCCTAGTGAGGGCAAAGCCAGCTCCACCTGAAGGCCCTCCCGCAGGAGATCTTGTTTCACAGGGAGGATTTTGCCCCCGGGCCATGGAAGGAGGATGTGATGAGGTTGTGTCCCACTCGAGATAGCTGGAGAATGGAGCTACTCCAGTTTGGTGCTACCATCCAGCTGCTTTTCATTTTACCTGGTCACTTAAGGTCTAGAACCGCTTTTCATTGGCATCGCTGGAAAGGCTCCTGGGGTTTTCAGTGCAAATTTCATCTATTTCATCATCTATTTCACTGCTAAACTCTAACATTTTAAACTAGCTTCTTTTATAGTAGGAAAAATGCCTGGGAGCTGTTTCTTCCTGCTCCTGCTCCAAGCTCACTGATATTCTAAGGCTACATGAACATGTTTATTGAACTTCAAAGACACCGCCCCTAGAGTTTACACTTGTTATTCCACCTCATGTTTCTGACTTTGAAATGGTTATGGGGTCTCCTCTGAATGTTTTATGGGGTAACACAACTCCAGAAGAACAGGGCTCTTTCCAGCTGAGTAAATAGAAGATATTTTCATAAAATTCAGGCCTATCGGAACATCAACATCATCATCCTACATGGATTGTTATGACTTTGTATTTGCAAAGTCATATGTTGAAGCTTAGACCTGTGTTTTCAGCCTTGTCTTCTAATAAGCAAGAAACTTCAAGTATTCCCACAGAGAGTACTTCAGTTAAATAAACTCTTAGAGCCCTTCTTGAAGCTCTCTATGAACATTACATTGCTTTGATCGCATCCATTTCCTTGACTAGGAATCCGATTCTTTGACAAGGGATTAATGTCAGAACTTTACCTCCTTCTGCTGCTTAAGATATTGACACACATGGATAACAAGATGGAAAGGGAAACTATTTTTTTTCCTGTGGGAATCCTTGTTTTCTGGCCAGTGATTTCTCCTACTCTACCAGCCCCCATCATATCTCAACACTTGTGGACCTTCTGTTCTCATTTGTGGCCAAGCCTGTTACCTTGGCACCACAGGCAAACCCTGCTGCTCCTGTAGAGTCAGAGCACACATGGGACACAGAGGAATCTCTGCTGAGAAGGTTAAGCAGGAGAAAAAAGCCTGCGGGTGGCAAGGAGGATAGAAAGATGTGATGAGGAATGGGAATTCAAAGAAATGATCCAAAGCTGAACCTCACTCAAGGTGTGCCCCGCTCCTGTGACTTGTCCCTCATGCAGCCCTGCTCTGGAGAGGTCAGCTCCTCCCTGCAGGCCTGTCTGACACACCGGCAACCCTCCCTCCTCTAAAGCAGGAGTGTGGGGTAGATTCTGTAGGTAGACACCATGATCTCACAGGAGCACAGATGTCTCCTTGGAACAGGCTGCCCAGAGAGGCTGTGGAGTCTCCTTCTCTGGAGATCTTCCATACCCTCCTGGATGCCACCCTGTGCCCTGTGCTCTGAGTGTCCCTGCTGGAGCAGAGGGCTTGGACTAGATGATCTCTAGAGGTCCCTTCCAACCTCAACCCTTCTCTGAGTCTGTGACTTGAAGCAAGTCAAAGACTTCATATTCCTCAGCTCTAGGTCTTGGACAGTCTATAGCTCAAACCCTAAGGAAAAAGAACCCAGGATAGGAAAACGAATACAGGATAGACAGAGCAGGAGGAAGCCCACGTAACTTACTGGAAAATGAAAACAGAGTAGGAGATTTTTAGTGATTTGGGGCACGACCTGTAAAATGAACTCAGAGTAATTAATTCTCAGCCCATTTGCTGTGCCATAAAGACAGGCTCCCCAACCCTTGGGTGACTACCAGAGAGCAGAGCATCTCTCTGGCTTTTTCACAACCCAGCTATGTTCTTATTCTCAGCATGGACTTCCATTTCTAGTGGCTGATTATGTTTTCCTTCGAACCCACAGTTGGGGGAAGTGCCTGTGGGGATGCTGTTCTTTCTAAATCAGCAAGGGTTTTTTGTTGTTCTTTTTTTTTCTTCATAGTTTGCAACTTGCTCGTAGCCAAAACTCACAGATCCCCCTTTGATTTGTTTTCTATCAATTCCAGTCTCGCGAGCTTAAAAAGATGAATAAATTCAAGTGATAAAACCAAAGTATTCCACACTGTACATTATATGGGTTGTAGCAGCTTGCTTGTTTGTTTGCAAAGAGAAGCCCATGGGAAGAAACAGAAAGGCAGAATCCTAGTAAACTTCTTGACAGGAGAGACAGAAATGGAAAAATATGAAAATCCTCAAATGTGCATAGCTCTCTTGTTTTCAATAGACCTTTTCTGCTTTGGCCAGTTTCACATCCATGTCTAATTGTGCTGCAGGGTGCTGATGACTACTCATTTAGCAATCCCAGGGCAGTCTAAGTTTGTGCTGGCACCTCAGACCAGGTGCAAACAGAAGCACTTCAGAAAAATAAAAGTTCTCTTTGTAATTGCAAATTATTCAAACATTTCTGTAACACAGAAGCTGAACATAGCTTCATAAAGAGTACTAATATGAGCAACAAAAAAACAAATTAATGGTAATATAAAATCAGTCAGGTAATATAAAAATTACCTGACTGGCTTTCTCAGTGAATAGCTCCCATTGCATGTCGGATCATTTATGAATATTTTCATCACAGCATAAAATCTTAAATAATACGAATGATAGATGATGTATCCACTTTGATTCCTCTACAGTCATGAATTGTCCAAGAAAAAAAAAAAAAGAATTTTTCTTTTCAAAGTTATCTGTGCTTAAAACATTATTTGATAAACAGTTCTTTCTGCACTCTAAGAGTTAAGACTCTTGCCCAATCTACACGTCAGTGCAGATTTGCTGCATGGTACAGACCGATTTGCTCTGTATTTGGTTGCTTGCTCTATTAAGTTTTAATCCTCACCTTCAGGAGATGATGAAAATTTTCTTCACATGTACTCCAAATTTGCGAGAATATCAAATTTGTGAAGGTATGTTTCAGCCTTTTACTCTTCCTTTAAGACCTTAGTTTTCACATCTATATAAAACAACAGGTCTTACAGCTATCTTGGATATCTGCAATTCTGAATCTTATTCAGGGAAAATTCCCATTGAGTTAATTGGTTTCAATGGGAGATTTAGCTGAGTTGGAAGGGCTCAATTTTGCCTCAATGAGACTGTAAATTCCAGTGTAAAAGTCTGTAGTTGTTCAGGCGCTCACTCCTGTAGCAACGTCATCTTTCGTGTTTCCTTTCCAGAATTCCTTTCCTATTCAGAGCAGAGAAGCTTTCTGGCATCAAAATCAGATGATAATGACAGCCCTGGCCCTCTCCCAGGATCCCCTGACGTCTTGTGGAAAGCATCCTTGTCTCCGCTGCTCTCAGAGGGAGCATAGGGCCTGCAACATGTTGGGTGTCTACGTTTTGTTTGGAAAAGCCAGTTCTTTTCATGTAGGCAACAAAGAGGCCTGATAAGCAACTATGACTCTGCCAAACCCACCGTTTGCTTTAGGTGATGCAGTAAGTATTTACAGTTCCAATAAATCTGCAGCATTTAAGGTATTCTTAACTGTTGTGCAAGGTAACGCAGTGCTCCGTAGCCCCTACCAGGGGCACTTGGCCTGCTCGGCCCCAGCGGTGCTGCCAGATACAAGGACCAGGGGTGCTTGTCCACCCCTGCAGACTTTCCCTCTTCTTTTCAGAATGCAGCAGGCCATACTCCTTCCTCTGTGTAATTCTCTCTGTAGAAAAGCACAAGCACTCAGGGTATTGCATGGTCCAAAACTTCTTTAATCCCAAAATCAAATGCAGTCTAATTCAACAGGCCGTAGACCATATGCAGAATTTTTCATAGTGCTAGCCTCTATAGCAAACTCTTCCTTTGCTTAGAACCATAGAGAAAACATTTCTTCATATATGAGATCCCCAACATTTCCCATTCTTTCAAGTGCTTGAGTTACTGAATTACCTCCCCTTTGCCAAGGACATCTTGACAAAACAGCTCAGACAGGTAGGGTGTCCTGCAGGTCGTTGAGTTCCAGCACGTACAGCCTGAAGGAGGTGAGAGCCCTTCACAGCCTAGGGCTCTTCACCGGGGTGCTCTAGCAGAGCTCCCTGGGCTCTCTATCCACTGCTGGATTTGCCTCACTGGAAGATCTCAGCAACTGCAGAACCACATCCTGAGGACAACCTCTCATCCGGAAGCCTATGACACAAATCCCTGAGGACCCTGTGAGTTAAACGCACCTGGAAATGAGACGGGAGCCACCCTGCTTGCAAGCCCAGGCTCTGTGCACAAAGGCCCAGGGGCTGAAGCAGCCGCTGCGCCCTGCACCAGAACCTGGAGGTTCGGGCAACAGAGCGGCTCACAGATCTCAATGAAGTAACAAAAACAGGGGTACAATCCCCGATAACTAATTCTAGAGGCATTTTTTGGTAAGAGAGCTGGTACCATGTCCATGGTTCCTCCACTTCCTTGAGCATAACACAGGCTTAAGCCTCAGCCACGTACTCGCAGCCAAGCCAGGCTCCAGCCAATGTGATTCACTATTACCAAAAAGAGGAGAGAGGGAAATCCAGGCATCCACTTGGATCCAGGTATCAAATAAACAGACCCTGCGGATGATGTGGCCTTTCTTGCTAGCCCTGCTCCACCCGTCTCCCTCCCAGTAACCATATCCATGCAGTGAATATACAGGAACAAAACAGAATTTGGCAGACTTACGCCTGAGAAAACAATCATTTAAGGTAATTTTGTAGGAACATCTCACCNAAAAAAAAAAAAAAAAAAAAAAAAAAAAAAAGATAAGCTTTATGAGCTTTACTTTTAATTTTCTGGGCTGCAGATTTGTCCAGGACAGCTTTTTTTGATGAGGATGTAAACTAAGACGTAAAGACTAAAATACTAGCTTTTGACCACTGTGAAATTTTTCCCACATAGCGTAATTTTGGTTCTTAACGGAGTTCACGCTGCTTACCACAAAACATCTGTGAATGAAATTGCTTGGTAAAATATAGCTTAGGTTGAAAAACTACGTTAGAATCAAGGGGACACTAAATGATCTGACACTCTTGAGCTTTGACCTTGCAGAGCACTGGGAGAGAGGAATGATCAGCTCGTTCCAGGTAGGTTTTCCAAACACTGAGAAATGGCTCAGAAAATGGGTCATTAACACATTTTGTCATGTTAGGCAATTTTCCCCACCCCTCTAGACTGGGCTTCTTTCCAGGTCCAGTAGCCAACAATAAATCAATCACAGTCTCTCATAAGCCTTTTGACTTAAGTTTTATCCTGTAGGTTGGGTTGAAAGCCAACCAGAACCCACTGCAGGAGGGGAGGCAAGAGGGGGCTAGTGGTGACTGCTGTTCAGGAGAGGGTGTTTGCTCAACCCATAGCCATTCTTGGTGCCATTCTTTGTGAACTCCTCTTCATTATCCGTAACCGAATCTTCCTCCTCTTCATCACTCCGCTCATCTTTCAAGTCCTGTGGAGAAGAAGGCACATATATGAGCATATTCCACATTTGTTTGCTGTCACATAAATTACAGGATTGCTATTACCAGTGCAGTGCAAACCTTTCCAAAGGCCTACAGGTGGCTGCAGTGTCCAAGTGCCACCCATAGTCACCTCCCAGGAAGACTAGGGCTGGCATCCAAGACGAGGCCACCTAGCTACTCTTTTATCTTGTTCAGCCCTACATTCTTCAGACAAAACTTCCTCCGTGACCTTGGCCCAGGCACTTGACCTCTTCTTCCTTGTTTCCGCTCTCGCTTGTAAAGTTGTGAGCAATCCCTGACTGCTGGAGGATTAGCAGTTGTGAAGGGCCGGGAAGATGAAAAGAACATCGTATAAATGCTGATTATGAGGAATACACAGGCTAAAACACAGGATTTGAGAGGCTGGCTGCTTGGCAGGTGCAAGCTGAGCAGTGGCTGGTTGTGCCAGCAACTCTCCATATCGCTCCAAGAGCTCTACTGACCCCACGCTGTTCTTCTCTGCCCCATAGTGTACGTGTATGTGCAGTTGTGTGTTCATCACATCGATATTTGCAAAGGCAAGGCCACGTTCCTGCCCTGCTGTGATCCTGGGTAGATCCCTGGTATCGCTGCGAAGGGAATTGCCACGGAAGTGGTGATGGCTGCTTCATCAGCAGGAAGGAAAGGGGGTAAGAAGGACAATCTGCCCTTGAGAAAATCCCTTCCCAGCTACACAGGAACAGCTTCCACTACTTGGCAGTCATTACTGAGACCCAAACGGTCATATATGGCACTTGTTAAGGAATGTTTCCACCACACCAAGACAATTTTGTGTCCACACAGGTATTTAACAGTAAAGCTGGGGGAGGTAGAACAGTTCTGAGCTATGCAGGACAGTGAATAAAATCTAAGGCTGCTCTCTCTCATTTCTCAAGTCTTACCACAATCCAAGCCCTACAGTGCATTCAGGCTTTTAGTCGTTTAGCTTGGAAGAGACTTGCATGACACTCACTAGTCCTTGGGCTGGAGAGAACAGTCTTTCCCCCTCCATCATCTCAGTTTTCATCTTCCCATTAGGCTAGAACTCAAAACTTGGGTCCTCACACTTGGACTGACAATTTACCTGCTAGCACATGGGTATCTGGTTTGTTAATGGCAACTCCCACAGTTAAACGGGCAGATAAGGGGTGGTGCGACTGTTCAGACATTGAAGACTGCAGCCCCGGTGGTGACTTTTTGCAGTGCAAGGCTGTCACCATCAGCTAAGGGTGACGCTTAAAACACGCCCCTCCAGAGCTTGTGCCCCTCCAGCCATGCTCCTTGGCTCACAAATTTATTTTCCTTGTCATCTGCCTGGAGTTAAACTAGGCAGGCCCAGGCTGCACAGCCTCCTGCTCCAGAAGCGTGTGCCCTGGCCAGTGGTGAGACGAGAAACTCATATTGTCCCTGCCCACCCCGTATCTGCACTCCGAAAGCTTTGACAGTTGCAGCTATTCTGGGTCTTCTGCACCAAATTTATACAGAGAAAATAAATGACAGCTCAGTAATTAACTCATGCAACTGCAACCTCATACCCCTTTTGTATATTACATTTCTAGCAAGATATATGGGGCTAGAAAGAAAATTAAAGCTAAACTCTGTCTCATCAGAAACTATAAACTTCCTGGAGCTTTTCTTTTGCATTTTCTCTGACAACATATAAAGGGTAACAAAACAAACAAATCTTACTGTAAATACTGTAAAATAAACTTGGCATGCCATCAAATAGAGAAAAGACAAGACAGCCTTTCCCACACAAACAATTTATGAGGCTCTGCCTCTTTCAGATCACCTCTCTCCCTCCTGTTTGTTTTGTGATTTGTATTTACAGTCGAAGATTAATGTTTTGGGAGGTTACTTTTTTGCCATCAGAAATGATTCAGAAACAACTGTAAATCAAACCCGAGCGGAGGCCGTGACAGAGTCTGCCGGACACACGGGAAATACCCTCCTCTGGATGACGCAGCAGGAGCGCTCCTGCTCCCTGGCTATGCTGAAGGCCCAGAGCCTACGAGTCCCTGGGCACGTTGGTTGACCCTGAGCACCTCACTGCCCTGGGAGGTTGCTGGTGCTGCAGCACGTGCTGAAGAGCTGCTGCTGGTGACTTGCTCTGCTTTCGGAATGGGACTGGAAGCTCCAATAGAAACCGCTTCCCAGTTTTAATGCTGTCAAGCTACGTGCTCTGAGAAAAGGCCCTAGCTGTAGTAGGTTTAAAACATATGAATGTCACTGTCCGTGACACTACAGATCTCTGTATTTGAGGTAATGTCTTACATGTTTCAAGGCAGCAGGTGTTAAATTTCTTTGTGATCTCAAGCAGTCCCTGCGGGGCAAATTTGCTTAATTTTGGGACAGAGCACTACTTCTGAAATCCTCACACTGATAGAGAGGGAATTCTGCTGAACCAAATCTAGATTTTTATCATCTTTCTAATCAGGAATCTGCCTTGTCTCTAAATGCCTTGAAAAAAATCCTTGCTCCAGAAGAGTCTGACCATTTTTCAGCAACTTAAGTGACTGGAATGCAACCGACGTAAAGACAGGGCTGCCCTTAAACAGCAGCAGCTTCATCTGTAACTGAAAAACAAAACAAATCTGTCCTCGCAAGCTGTTTACAATAGACTATTATAAATATATTAAGATATTGTAAGTTTGTGTCTCTGTTAACTTTGGCCTTCTAAGAATGACAAATAATATGACACTTGTAGAGTTTTCCCTGTTCTAATGCCAAGATGTTTTCTGTGACCCCTGCATGTCATATATTACAGTTCTGTTCTCCAAACCAAAGACTCTGCTCTTGCTGTCCTTGAGTCATGACAGATGACTATACCATCAAAAACGCAAAAGCTGGAAAATTCTCAATGCAACAACCAAGGCCATCGTTAATTCTCAATCCCTTGGTTTAATGGTATCAGCTATTTATTCTACTTCAGAAGGTTTAGGGTAACAGACAAAATGGATGTCTATATTTTATGTTCTGGATGACTAACCAATTTAATCTTTCTAAGTGGATGAATGGTTTCAAGCTTTATGAGAAGCAACACTAATGCTATAAAGTCTGCGAGAGAGCCATTTGTAGTGAGGCCAAAGCCGCAAACTTTTATAATCTTTTTTCCTTTTGTTTAACCCTTCCACCTGCCGCTCAGTCTGCCGCTTTTAGTTAAATGAACTGATTTTGTTAAGGTAGTTCGGGCTGCTTGCGTTTTACTGCAGTTAGTGTCGTTCAAGAAAGGTAAAGGAGCTTCAGCAGGGAGGAAGAGCCTAATTAAATCAAATCTGCAATACCTTAATAACACTGACTTCAGCTGAATCTGTTCTCTCTTTTTGCTGACACGAGAATGAGATCTAACCTGCTCATCTAAGGGAAATAATGACCTCCTTTCTCACCCAAATTCTCATTAAAAGAAAAAGAAAAGAAAGGAAAACAAGAACGGGAGAGATGTGAATTATTTGCAAGCAAAATGTGTCCTCACCTAGTTTAAAGTTTCGTGATCCAGTCTGAGCTCTTGCATAACATGAATCATGACTCAGTCGTGCTCATACTGATGCAAAGACCAGGCTTAACCTACACCCACGTCATGTATGAGGACATCAAGGGAAGGGAAATCCACCATCCTATTTAGAAGTTTGCTTGAATAATTACTAAATCAAACACAAAAACTAGCCTCGATCAACAGGATTTAAAACACAGTTTTTGCCTGTTGTCAGGGTTTCCTGTAAATGAAAAACCTCTCACTGTTCTGCCTTTCCTCCCTGTTGCAGATTCCCAGGACCAACAGCAGCGATAATTGTGCCGTGTCCAGGGCAGCCAGACAGTAACTTCCCTGTCACTTCCGTGCAACTTTGGCTGCATTAACTTCAGTGCAATAATCATGATTCGTGTTTTTGCTCACTGCCTTTTCTAGATATGGTTAGACTGAGAGTCATCATATCCGCAGGATAGATGTGACTTCTGTGCTCACTTCAGCATTTGCAAGGCTAAAAAAACCCCAGGAATTACAAAATAACAAAGACTGTAAGCTGACAAAAAACAAGGAAAAAATGCATTGGAAATTCAAATTTGAGGATTTTCAAATATTCAATTTTAATCTTAAATTGGAATTGCCCAACACTTAAAGGTATCTTCCACTACAAGCAGAATGTTCTGAATCTTGTACTTTAATTCTACTTTGAGAATACATCCCGATTTTTCAATGCAAAGTCAATAAATTCCACAGCACCTGCACATATGGAAACAGCTTGCAATACAAAGATGAAAGCTATTGGCCAGGTCAGCAACCACTGACTCAAATAAAGGAGATAATAAACAGGAGGGAGAATAAAAAGCAAGTCCAAATAGATAGAAGGGGGTAATTTTCTAACAAACAGCACTATAAAATTGATGAACCTCTGAGTTCAACATATTTAGTTCAACATGAATAATTCAACTCAGCAGACATATGACTTAATATGTCTTTACTTTCCTGTGGAGACCAAGTAATATACATTCGGATTCAAGCAAACTGTTCTGAATTTCCAGCCTGGAAGATTCCTTCAGAAAGTGCATTTCCCTTTTTTCCCATACACACTGGGCAACATAAATAATATCAGTCTTGGGTGGAAGATGTGCTGTGAAACTTTGCTTTCTGCAGCTTTTAACTGGTGATGCAAGCTCTCCAGACTAATTATGCTGGACACGTTGTGGCCAAAACGCCTTCTATTCAATCTTCCCCTCTATGGAATATCCATTCCCCGAGCTTCCCATTGGGAACTTTCCAAGGGCACTCAGAGAAGATGTGTGAAAGACAAAAGCAAAGTCACCCTAATTCCACAAATATTGAAAAGTGTAACCTCATAAAACTGGATGTCACTGTTCGAATATGTCCCTGATTTCAACCAAAAGAATAAATTTAATCTCAGCAAATATCACTTGCATTATCACTCAGCATCACACATCTGTAACTGGAGCTGTAATACCTTGACTGTTCAGAAGAAATAAATCATTGTTTACAGTTAATCAAGTGCTCTGTGGTTTCAATAAAGTCTGCTGGCTATGTTATTGAAATCCACCAACTAAACCTTGCACTCAAGTGTACGAGGCTTTACGATAATGTCAAAAGCCCAGGAGGTACTGAGTGAGTCATAATGTCCCACTGCTTTTTGAATTATTCCAATTTTAAATCCACAGTTGGCAAAGAAACAAAGAACACTATAATAAGCATTTGATGCTGTTCTGTATAGTGAACTTCTTGTTACCCTAGGACAGAATTCGCATTAAGCCATGGAGTCCAGCGGTATGAACCTTTATCAGAACATGCAATTTTAGTCCTTATAAATGCGTTTTTGGCTACAAAACAGACTATCAGGCACTCGTGCTTTTCTTACTTAGCAGGGAATGATGCTGCACATGGGCTGAATGCTGGGAAACCCCATAACTGCTATGGAGTGTGCTCACAGAAGCCTTACAGCACCATGAATCCAGCATGACACGGCAAGTGTAAACGAGAGAAAGGAGATGCTCCTCTCCCATATATTGGGGGTATTTAAGGCCCTCCTTCCTCTGCTTTCGTTATTAGGAGGCATTCTGTCCCACGCACGAGGTCTCTAAAGGTTCACCCACATACAGCAAAATTTCAAGCTAATTTCCAAGTCAGTATTTGACAGCTGCCAAAGGCACCCTAGGAGCTCTCTGTAACCAAGAGAAAACAAGTGTCCATGGAGGGTGACCTGTCCCGCCACGGGGGAGGCGGCAACACTGGCCACAGCAGACTGTGCCCTAAGGAAATGCTGGTCCCTCACTGCAGAGGGAGCCTTTACCTTGGGCAACACCCAGGTTTTGGGTGGCTAACGCCGGGTGAGACCTCCCAGCCCCACGTGCTGCACATCCATCAGCGCAGCGCTGCCCAAAGCAAACACAGCCAGCACTGAGAGCAGCAGTCTGCTCGCTCCCCACCGTTTGTGCTCATGGCCACGACATTTAATCCTCCGTTTTCCAGGTGACTCTTCAAAGGTTAGAAGGTATTTAACTCTCTCACTGTAATCCTTTATCAGTGATGAATACTGGCAAGACATCAAAATTATGGATGAATAGATAGTGGATGGTCAAAAGAGATTTTTTTTTTTTTTTGGATGAGGCTGCTACTTTTAGGATTTCCTGCCTCATTCTCATGTACTAGGGATTATGGAGCATTCTCAGATCTACCCACGTTTTCTTTAAATACAAGCTACAACCATTTCCTTTGTCAACTGAAATCCATCTGCAGCTAGCTAGTGTTAATTCAGGCCTCTCTCTTCCTCTATAAAAATCCTTGATCCAACAGGCAGCAGTCCTGGGAGTCCCTCCAAAATCCTGAGGGTTGCTCAACCCGCACAAACTCACAGTGCCCACCCCAGCAGTGCTGCTCTGACTGCAGCTTCACCACACACCCCAGCTACTACTCTGGAAGCAGTAAATAGAGGGGGCGGAAGGTTTTGTAGGAGGCTGAGGCTTTGTTCTGTGGACTCATTATTGGCAATTGGAAAAATAAACACACTATTTTATATATAATATATGTATAAAAATATATTTTAGATTATAATATGTATGTAGGGCATACATATAAAACTAGCAGCAAATGGCATGTTTCATAAATAGCCTGCCAGAAACCTAAAGGATATGAGCAGCTAACAAGGGAAGCCAGAGGAACTGTCAGCAAATGCCCTTCCGTGGACAGCAAGGTAAATCAAGGAACTGGAAAGCAAAAATTTGAGCAGCATCTGTATTTTATCTGCGTTAGCAACCTTCACATGGAGAGAGCTCATTTAGGTGAGGGGTTTACTACAAGAAAGGCTGCCTCGTGCCAGGCACAGACGTGACGGGGTGGGGTGTCGTTTGGAGGAACCATCGCAGGGAGCGGAGCCGCACTCGCCCCTGGCCTCGCACCGCGCACCGTGGCCCTGCCCACCCGGCTTCGCTTTCACCATCGCTCTGATTTTCTGCTCTCAGAGGCAGAAGCAGAGATCGTCTGCAGCTCCTGCTGAAGTGAAACTCAGCACCTGCAGGAACCTCAGACTAAGTAAATGATTTTTTGCACAACACACGAAAGCCCTCTTTATGGCACAGCTAATACAAGAGGCAGAGGAAGCCTCTGTAGGCCCCATTTGTTGGAATATCCCAATATTTGCTGGAATACAGCTGGGAGCTGAGCCTGCTCTTGCAGAGCCTCCTGTATGCACAGCAGGGCCAGGGAAGGGCTCCTTGTGCCAACAGGCACCTGTTTGCACCTTGGTGTTAGCCCACCTATTCCAAAAGCAACTGCTCGGGAACACCATTTCCTCTGCTTCTCATAGCAGCCTTCTCCATAAGGATCACAGTATCCTTAAACTCTCCTGAAGTTGCCCAGATGCTGCCCCCTTTCCTGGCATGAAAAGCAGAGCGCTGGTGGAGAGGGTGCTCCCGAAATCTGCGCTGCAGGGAGAACCGCTGCATCTTCCTCTCATCTCCACGGACCTTGATGGACTCGGAGCATCAGCTCTACCTTGCTAAGGTCAATCTGACCAGTCCTGACTCCAACCCCCACATCATTAGGACTCCCCAGTGCCCCCGGGTGTACCCAGGGCCTTTATTTTTGCATATTGCTCTGAATAGCGACCAAAAAAACTCATATTCTTTCATGCTTTCTTCTGCTTGTCTCTTCCCCCTCCTCCCCCAAAGGAATTTGGCAGGATGAAGCGGGACATGTAGCCAGGCTTTGGGCTTAACAAGATTGCTGTAGCAGAATGGGAAATATGCAGATGAAAGAAATTCATAACAGGAAGTAATTTCACTTTACTAGGGCATCAGCCTTCACACTGCTGACTGCGCTGGCTAGCTCCCATCTCCGGGCTATTAAAAAGCTGGTGTCCCAAAGGCAAAAACTGGAATCGACTGGGAAGGCTCCCAGACAGACTGGTTTTCATCTCTACGAGGGAAAACTTTCGTTTGTCTTATTTTGCTCCCCTAATAAGCCTCCCTAGTGAGAAAAATATAGTACAAATATTTCCTCATTGAGAATCAACAAATTGAGCTTCTCCACGACTCATTTTCCTTTAAAATGGGAGAAAGGCAACCCCTGCCAATCTGGTCCGGTCTGATTGGTGCTCGTGCTAAAGTTTTATCCAGGTAGCTCGAATGCCAAAGTGCATCAACAAGCACTGTTTTTTGCCAGTCTAGAGAGTCACTCCAAAACCGGCCATGGAAGCTTTTCAACAGCTTCCCACACAGTCACTCAAAGCGTAACCCATCGGATTGCCATTATTGTCTAAAATACATTATTGCTTTTAAGAGGACTACTCGGCATTGAGACAAGTTCAGCTTGCTGGGTCATTGTGGCGATACCCTGCTTGCCACCAGCACAACCAGCCTCACAATAAAACATATGGCAAAACTTGCCCATCTCTACTTGGGAAGCGAAATGCTGCCCTCTGGGCGCCTCCGGCAGAACGGCATCCTGCCCGAACGGGCAGCTCCGCGCTGAGTGTGTCAGCGCCCGTCACACTTGGCGCTCTGGCTGCAAATGTCCTGAAAAGAGGTTCTATTCCTTAAAAAAAAAATAAAAAAAAACTCTGACATTTCAGGAGTTGGATAAGGTGCTGTGCATGCCAAACTGCACATACATTGCATTTATGTTATTTTGTGCTTCCCCTTTCATACCCCAGTGAAAATGCCTGACAGTGCAGTGTTGGGCATGATCAGGGGCTGGTGACGACCCTTCGCAGCCGAAATTAAAAACCTGAGGTTATCAACTGGGAGCCACCAGCCTGAGATCCCCAGTGCCCGCAGGTACATGGAACAGCACGCAGCTCGAGTGCACAAACCCTGTTTGAACCCTCTTTGTCCCAAAGGAGCTTTAAAATGCAGTCTTCTTAGAGGCCTTTCTGCTTTCGTGCCACATTGAGTCACTCCCCATAGACGAGAAATAAGATTTGGTCTCACATTAAGCAGCTCAAGCTCCGGTGCTGCCCAGGGGGACAGTCAGCACCGCTGCCGGAGCCGAGCACCGCAGCCCCAGCTCTCCTGGGGAACCACGAGCCCTGTCCCCGAGAACGGCACCCAGCAGGTCTGCACCGCTCTGCAGCCACCAGCTAACTCGAAAGGACGGAGAGTTTAGTTCTAAAGGTAACCAAGGAGCGCAAAGCAACGGCCAGGTGGCTTAAATCTGCCCTACAGAAGCCTGCATTTCCACTGGAAAAGGTTTAAGGCCCTGCATGCACACCAATAAGAAAAACTGAAAGCTGTTGCTTTTAATTATGTGCTCGGGGCCTCTGGTGAGCAAGAAAACTCTCACCCAGGCTCTGCGCTGAAATTCCACATGTGCAGCGCCCATGTGGCCACAGAATGAGCAATACATTCAAAGAAATTATTAGAACAAAAGTAGCTCGATGCAAACAGATCGAGCACCGAAAGACAAGGGGAAGAGAGGAAAAAAGGAGCCCAGAAGTAGACTGAGGGAATCCGAACAGCTCCAGCCTAAATTCAGCCCAGGGCAGGGGATGCAGCCCCTGGGAACTCTACAAGCTTCACTGAATAGCTTGCACTGAAGGCTGGAGCAAGGCTCTCAAGAGGTAAATTCACAACAGCCTAGGTCAGACGGAGGAAGAGCATCGGGGAGCACCTCTGCAGGGGAACAGCAGCATCACGCTCCAACATAAGCGTGAGGGCATGTTTTACAAGGGCAAAATCCTGTCTGTCCCTTGTCTACACATTGGGATTGAAGCACTGCAAGTATACGGTCCATGGGCACACTGCAAGGGGCCCAGTTTCCTATAACATGGCCATTTTGATATAGAAAAGGAAATAAGTGGTTTAGGAGTCTTTATACGGCTAAACACTTTCATGGCAAGGACTGTACATGCCACTATCAGTAAATAAGTCCTCCAAAAGACAAAAAAAAAGGCAGTTATGACAGTACAAGAACAATCTTCAGACAAAACAAAACATTGAGGGGACAGGAGTGCTCGAAGGGGCAGAAGTATCGTAGCAAATACTTCACAGCTATCATGTCAACCCTAAAACAGTATTTGCTTATCAATTCCAGCCATCTATAATCTATCATTGGTCATTCTCTGAACACTAACTGCTCCTGATCCCTTGGGAGATGGGGCCAAATAAGGAATGAATAAACCACAGACATGCCCAAAGTCTTTTAAACCCCCTGTGTTTACTAAGTATAAAACACCAAAGGAATCTTGCCAGCTTGGAGGGGATGCCCGCCAGTGCTTTAAAGCAAATGACAAATTCAAGAGCACGAGCACAGAGCTGCAGGACCCTGGGGAACTTTCTATTCCAGCAAAAGGAAATAACCGAGGCAAGTTAGAGGTGGCTGATGACCCCTAAATCATAGTGAGCACCAAGAAGAAGCTCATTGCCTTGCCTGAAGACGGTCTGAGGGCAAGAAAACAATTAGGAGAGCAAAAGGAGCAAGAAAACATCCCACCAGTTACATTCCAGCACTGTTAAAACCTCCCGTTACCTTCTGCCATTGATGGACTTTGCATCAGCCCTAAAGTATCTGAGTCATGTGGACATCGTGCCCATTTCCTACAACATCTTCATATTTTTCAAGATTTAAAGTCCCGTTGTCTCAAAATCCTAACTCTGTGAGTAATGATTTTAACATATATTTTCACATCTTAATTTGCCATAATAATGTGGCTATAAACTGCTGTCATTCACTCCCTCTTTCTGACCTTGGAAATACAACGTTTAATCTCCATGGGATTTTCCTGGCGAGATATTTTAAATCAGGGCATATGTACATACTTCTCTGTATGTTTTTTCAATTTTCCTCAAATATTCTCATATGTGCAGACATGATGACTAGACATGTTTCAGGGGTGCTCGAAACCTGATGCAAGTGGGCAATTTAACCATGCAATTGAACAATATTACAGAAACACACGGAGTCTCCTAGCAATGACGGGCCTTGCACATCAAGATGGCTGCCTGCAGCTTAACATTGCCATTGCCTGACCTAGCTTGAAAAGCAATTACCCTGAAAAATGTCCTTCCTCCTCTTGTGGCCCAACCAACCCGAGATAAATGGCTCCAGGTCTGACCTTGAAGGGCTTTTCTCAGACATGAGTGCCATAAAGAGCGTCATGCAATGGCCTGGGAGAAAGGAGTCAACTTCTGGCTTACCTTATTCGGGTGGAGTTTTTTATATATTGTACAGAAGAGCAATGCTTGCTTGGAAGGTCATGCAATGCTTCTGGTCCCTCAAATTTCCTCCCCAAAGAAAATAAAGTATCCAGACTTAAAGCAAGATAGTTGTAGGTGCCACTCAGCTTGGGGCAACAGATTTCCATGTGCAGGGAGCTGCACAGACCCCAAGGAAATGTGACACAGACGGACAGAGCAAGAGACTCTCCTCCCACCTTCTCTTTCTGCCTTGTTTTGTTTGCCTCTGGCTGCCATTTGGGGCAGGAAGGAGGCTGCAAGGTTTTCAGTCCAAGCTGGTCTTCGTTCAAGCGAGTCAGCTGAACAGTTATCCCAGGGAGATCACGGGTATCTCGCCCTGATACCAGTGCCCAGTGGAGTGGACAGCCACGGTGCGACTCCTCAGGGTGCACAGGGCTCGCTGGAGGGCTGGGCTCACTCAGCAAGGGACAACAGCCATTCCCAGGGAGAGAAGGGCATCAGAGTCCATTGGCTTTGGCAGGACGCACCGCTCTGACCGTCCCCAAGGAGCTGCCACCACACACATCTGAAAGGCCCCCCACACCCTCGCTGCACTCACAGCTCCTGCAGGGCTCAGAGAGTTAAACAACAACACCAGGCCCTGCTCCCAGTTACATCATGACTTTGTTTTTCCATCCAAAGTAGCTAACTATTGCTTCAAGAAAAAAAAAAAGTCAAAAATTTGCCTGTTTTCTGAATGGAAGCTTTACAGTCTCGGCACAGAAACAAAACCCTCCTAATAGGAGGGTGATGGTTTACTGGTATTCCGCTAAAATAGCGGCGGCTGTTTGTGTGGAGCGTGTGTGCAATAAATGTGTTGGTATAAAAACGCTGCCGCGCAAACACCATTCTGCTCAGCGTCGCCTTTACGGCTCTGGAGGCACTGGCTGCTTTCACAGCCAAGTTTGCCACTGCTATGGAAAACAGGCTGCACATGCGAGCCAGCTGAAGTCATGCACACTGAAAAGGGCTCGCGCTGCTGCTGCTACCACTGTAAAAATGTTATTTGGAAAGCGTCTTTGTGGAGAGCTGAATAAGGAATCAAAAAGCCACAGCAAGGATGCAGGCTCAAAGCTCTTCCATTTTTTAGCAATGACTAATTTGAAATAAAAGTGCTTATCTCAGTGTTTCTGTCCCTTACAAAAGCATAGAGGCAGGCAGGGCAGAATGGCCTTTTACAGCTGGCCGAATAACATCCTCTTTGCCACTGTACCTGGAGGCATTCTTGCAATGCACTCTTGTAACCTCAACCAGCATGGATGGGGAACGATGCCAATGCCCTCCTCTTCCTCAGCTGCAAAGCAGGCAAGAGCTCCTTCTTATTTCCTCAAGAAACAGTCCTGGGAAAAGGTTCACTGTTATTGCAGGCTCTGCATGTAGTGAATGCCCGTTCCTGGTGTACAGAATTGATGCCCCTCCTAATTTCATGGCTGTTTTGGGCAGTTTCTCCTTGCCCATACTCTTGATTTCTCAGCTATGGTCAGAAATTTTTCCAGGCACCTACAGGTTTGTGATTCACATGGAATTGGTTTTCTTCTTCTTTCTGAACTACAGCTTCATTCCAACCATATTCCTTGCCATACCAGGTTCTCCCACAGATCCGTGTGTGCTTGCTGTGGAATTCCCACAGCCAAGATTGTACCTCCGTATGGAATACAAATCTCCCTGTACCATAGTCAATCTAATATCTTCAGTCCTAGTGGCTGCAGTACCATTTCTTTCTTCTTTTTTAGCTTTTTTTTTTTTTGAAGGAAAGATGTTTATTTCTCAAAAACAAAAAAATGCATCCTCAGTGCCATCTTACATGACTGTATGTGAAAAACAATTAGGACGTCTGTTCCATTGAGGATGTTGGTCAATGGAGCTAATTTTGACAAAACGCCCTGACAGCTGATATTTTGACAGCAATGAGCAATAAAACAGATGTCAAACAGACATTCTGCCAAATTATAGTGAAATATGTGGAAATAGATACACACTCCAGCACAGCACAGAGGCAAGGCCACAACCTAAAGAGAAAATAAGGAGAGGCAAGACACTTGATAGCACTCGATAAACTTGGCCAAAAATGCCTTTGTAATTAATCTGAGAGCACAAGCACTAAACAACATGGAAAAAAGCACACATTTTTTGGAGCAAGACATTTCTCCTACAGATTTGTCTTAGGTTGAACTTTTTGCTGTCTAACATGGGTTGAGTTTGCAAATGCAGTCTTCTTTTAGGGGAGACATTAGGTCTCTATGCTATCCAGCTCTCTCTTTTCATTAGGCTTGTAGGAACCAAGAAACCCTATCAAATACTGCTGAGATTGGCCAGTAGAATGACAGATACATAACCTGGTTGCATGAGTTTCAATGAGAAGTCACAGTTAAATAAAAGAGAAAACAAGCCAACAAAAAAAGTCACTCATCAAAGCACCTAATCCAGCCAGAAACGTTTCTTTCAGATCCATGTCAAACTCATGAAGAATATTCAGTGGGGTGGAACGAGGGAAAAACAAAAGCACAAACAGTCCCAGCCATCACATTTTGGGGAATAAACAATACCCTTTGGCATGTGGTTACTGCAATAGCAGACCCTGGGGTACGGCCAAGCTACCCTGAATCAGTCACATCATCCCCCATTAATCTTTGCATTAGTCAGGTCTCACCAAAGCAGCTCTGGCTCTCAAGGATGATGACCTAGTGTTTGCACTTCATGTTTGTGATATATAAATAGATCAATACAAAAGCTAGAGCAAACACTCTGGGTTTAAGCAGGATCTTTCAGAAAGACTAAGGAGAACTGCTCATATTGCTTGAAATTAATAAAAAAATTCTGGTATCCTGATCTACGAGCTTATATGTGACAACATGACAACGGGAGGTAGAAAGATCAGCTGAATATATTTATACTTTGTAGATCACTATCAAAAATTCTGACCGGGAAGTTCAGAAAAGCAGTAAGGCATTCTAAGTAAATCTGCTAAAGGTATTAGTGGCTGCATCTTACATTATTTTATGCAGAAGCAAGATTGCTTACCTTTAAATAAATGAACCTTTTCAGAATCCTGAAAATTAAGTAACCCCAGTATAAATGCAAGCCTTGAAGGATCAATAGTTGTCCATTGAATAGAAAATATGCTATGACAGGAGTCGTCGAATAATATGTAGGTTGATACATTGTGGCACGAAGAATCCTAAAAAGAAGGAAGGTCATTGTTATGGTACAAGATTCCTCCTCTGGGCTATTTATAACAATTTCTAATTTCACATTCCAAACTGATTAACTATTTCCACAAAATATTAAAAAGCCCTGCATAGATGACAGTTTAATTAACAAACCTTGGCCTAACTAGATTATACATCATGATTTAAATACAGAATTCACAAGATAAGAAATTTGAGTCTTGCATCAAAGTATTCTAAATAAGGTTAGAAAAATTCCAGGTTTTTAAATCTTTAGCTCTGTGTGGTCTAGATATAATGCAGCTCAGAGCTTGTCTATACTGTCTTTTTCATGCAAATTCCCTCTAATCTGAAATCCACACTCTAGAGAAACTCCTACAAGCTTTTCAGCTGGGCTCTTTGTTAATCACCATGTGTTTTGTCCATCTTGAGTCTTCACTTCTATATTACTTAGGGCTTTTCTGAGCCCCTTTAATCTCATCACATTTTGCTTCCAGACTCAAGAACTCAAGAAAAAGAAACTCAGTGAAGCAAAATGATTTGGGATCACTTGTGCAATTAATCAAAAAATAAAAAAAAGAGTAAAAGACATCAGCATTTCTGAAAGAGAATACTACAGGAAATTAAAACCTTGTGTTGATCAATGTTCAGAACTATTAATTTAACCAGCATAAGTCTCTAAGGATTTGTCCACAAGCAGGGAGGGGCATGGAGGCAAGCTAGAGCAAATCAGCAAAACACTGAATGTGAAACACATTAAACACTTTTTGAAAGCTAAACACGTTAAGCACTAAGCACACTAAGCACCCGTGTGGATACTCCAAAGCAGATTAAATCATAGCACTCTGAAGTCATGCAAGCATTTAGTAATCTACGTGCACTGACCTCATAGATTAACTGCTTCACATTTTCTGAATGCTCCTCATGTAGGTAAATGAGGTGGGTTACTACCTAGGAATTAGTTAGTAAAAAGGCGGCACTACAAAAATTAAATATAATACAGGGCTTTCACTGTAGGTTGACTTTATGGCTACAGCAGGAGTGATGGAATGAAGGGGGCAGAGATTTCTCTTAGTTAAGTAGTTCAGTTCTCTTGGAAACACAGTAGTACATAATGTTTAACTACAGTTTGTTAAAATAAGCTAAATAGTAAGTGAAAGCCTTTGATAAGGTACCACAGCTTCAGGAGATTCTTTTTTAAAACATTTTTACTTATATTAAATTTTTACTTAAATCGGTTCCTTTTCTTTTTCCATCACAACCAATAATTACCTCTCACTGGAAATGGGAATGAAATAAAAGCTTATGACTACATCAAATATTGCTTACCAGCAGGGAAACAGGATGATTCTTGTGATGAAGAATGTGATAGCAAAGATGATAAAGAGCGCATTGCAGGTTTTCTCCCAGTGAGCATAATTAAACATTTTGGCTGCCTGTATTAAATACAAATCATCAAACATATTACAAATATTCTGTGAAATAAGTCCCTTTCTAGCATTTTCATAAACAAGAAGTCATCTTCCACCTAAGCAGGAAGAAAATGTCCTCCCTGTTTGACATGTAGAACAATTATTTTACTCATACCTAATAAAGCAGTATCAAAATAGATTCCTTGTTTATATTTCTCCTTTCATCTTACACGAAAGGACTGTATCAAAGACCTAAAGAACAGCTCTCTGAGCAGAGTGCCAGAGTGCTATGGGAACATCAAGTGCTCTTGGAGACAGAGGTCCATCCCTCTATCTGGTAGCACATTGGGAATTGGCTCCCAGCCATATCCAGCAGCCCTGGCCCACTGCAGCTGGATGTGCTCACAGCTCCATGCAACAGAGTCCCCTACAATCACTGCCTCGCCTTCCTGGACAGTGGAGGTCCTTGCCCTGGTCTACATCCCACTGGGAAAGACCCTAACTACTGCTTCCCCCCAGCTAAAACATGCAATTCCCTTGCTCCGTTTAGGAATCACTCTGGCTAACACGGGATAACGCAGCTTTCTCCAGGGTGAATCTGTCAGAAGAATAAGATGATTTTCAATCTTAAAGCTTTTCTTAACTGTTATTTTGCATAGGGATGGAGAAGATGGGAGAAACTTTTCTTCTGCCAGTACCTGAGGTATCTCGTTCAGAAACAGTTTGGGTGTCTCCAGTCAGCACTATATGATGTAGCTATACCCCTGGACCAACACACGGGTGTGAATGCTGACAAAATTAGGACAGTTTGAAGAAGCAACCAAGCTTTTACTTGCTAAATTTCCTTGAGAATTGGTATCATGACAAGCTGTTGACAGGCTAGCCAACTCAGACTAATTTTATCAGTGAAACACAGATAATCCAGAAAGGCAGAAGTATTTCCAGTCCACAGTTTGCACTACAGGACTTCTGTTAGCTCTTTTTTTTTTTTTTTTTATGATCAATTCTATAATACAATATCAGTCTAAATTATCTAGCTCTTTGTTATCTTACAATTTACAACTGTATGATGCTGCGTCTCTGTGGGGCCAAAGAGGGAACATATGGAACTGATGGGGAAAAGATTAAAACAATACTAAGTATAACCTGGGCAGTAAAAGCTAAACAAATAATATTGAAGAAAAGATGAGGAGCAGGGTTACCTCAAGCCAGAAATCTGCGGTATCGTGCACGAAAATCACGAGTGTCCCAACACGCACATAATTGGCACACCAGGAGGAACTCATCAACCCGATGGCTGCCAAGTGATGAACGACATGAGCCAGAAAATCCTGTGAAGAAGAGAAGAGGTGAAACGAAGCAAGGACAGTCCCTGAGGGTGTCCCCGGGGTGCAGTGATTGGCAAGGCTTATCCTGCTCAGCCCAGGTGACCTGGCAGCAAGGGGTGCACAGATGTGTGCAGCAGTGCCAGGATGGGCTGATACTGCCCTCAAGTGGCTGCACCAAATCCAGTATCAGGACAGGAGTTATTCTTACAAAGCTTCAGTATGGGGGTTGTTTTACTCTTTTTTTTTCCTTCCCCTTAGAAACAGATTCTAGCCACTGTCCAGCATGTCCACTTGCCTTCCTTCTGTTGTCGATCCCGAGCGTGAATAAGAGAGACCAATAGAAACTAATCTCAGCCATGTAGTACCAGTACTGGGATGGCAGCAAAGTCTGTAAAGAAGAAAAACAGGGTTGACACAGAGAATAGGACAAGGTGAATGCCAAATGAAACTACTTATTTCTTCCTTCTCTCTTTTAGTCTCTTTCTTTCTCTCTTTCTTTCTCTCTGCTCCTCTGCTGAGTCTTGCTTAAAAAAAATTTAACTAAATCCACGTTCTGGGCTTCATTAAGGAGGATGTTCCGAGCGCCAAATATTTTAACCTTTACTCAGACCAAACTCTCAATTTCTGCAGTTCCTCCCCCACCCCCAAATTTCACATGCCTTTCTCAGAGCACTACATGCACACTACAAATAAATGAAATCCTTCATTTCAATGAACATTTTAAGCATTCACACATCTCATTACTAGGATGTCACTACTTCCACTAAAATGCTATGCATCTGCTGGGGGAACAAGAGGGCTAGAGACTGCATTAATATGAGCTCGGCTGCCCACCTGGTTCTATACTGTGCCAAGCTGGCAGGGGGGAGGTCTAGTTATCAGGTCCCACAAGTAAGAGAAGCTGGGAGAGAAAAAGCTGGAAGGCAAGATTTTCTTTTTATTTTGGTCTCTACCTAGGAAAGGAGCAAGGAGAAGGTGACGTGAGGGGACACAGATTAATAAGAGCAAGAGGGAAGCTGAAAGGGGACACAAAATCTGCACCTGGGGACAAGAAGGCCGTTTGCTTGGAGGGGCTTTTGCACTGAAATCTGTAACACACATAGCAAGTGCTGTGGGCACCTGGATGGGTGCTGATTGCAGCTGCCTGGAGGACTGAGTTGCAGGAGGGCAGGATCGTGGCAATGTCCTGCAGCAGGAGGCACCACAGGTGGCACTGGCTTTGGTGCTGCACCTCCTGCAGTGGCACCCGCTGCAAGGGAGAAGCACCTCTTGGACCATCCCTTTCAACTGGGAAAGACCAGGAATGCTGGGACGCCGACAGCGCCATGCCCATGCTCACCTGAAACGGATAGCCAACCCACGTCTGCCATATGTCGTAAAACCAAGGTTTCTGGGGGAAGAGAGGCAAGTCAGACACTGATAAGCTGAGCAGCAATAACTCATCTTAACTCAGAATCTTCAATACTTGAAAATTTGCTAATTGAAGCAAGCTGAGAGGTTATATTCTCAATAACTTTTTTTCTCCACCAGTTTCTACAGGGATCTTACAGCTTGGATTTATTATATCGGTCCCAGCTTTTTGGCTTCTTTTCAGGACACCTGAAGCGTTCCAGTTCATCATTTCATCATCCGAAACAGTGGGTGTGTGTCTTATTACTGTAATTACTCAAGATATGTTGCCACAGTGATCAGATTTTGCTGTGTTTACCAGCCCTGCACGCCACTGGTTCGGCGTGATGAGCAGTGCTTGGGACAGGAGCCTCACAAAGGCAGACGTGCTCAGAGCTGCTCGGGGGAGCTCGCGGCTACAGGGAGCTCTCGCGCTCGGCTGCTGAGTCAGAAGCTGGGAGTAACTCCTCAGGAGGGAGGTGCAAAACACATTGCTGCTGGGACCCCAAAAAAGAGCTGCCAGAAAAGCCTCATAAAAATAATAAAATAACAGCAAAACCCCCACAGCCCCTCCCACAGTGCAATACATAGGTGTTAACAAGGCACACTGTAAAACTGTCTATGTGACTTCCTACAGCCTTCCTTTAAAATGCTGATTACTTGCAAATTATTTTTTATCGCAGAAGTTTAAGAGAAAATTAAAAAAAAAGAAAAATCAAGCAAAACCCAAATGCAGACAGCAGCCCATCATTTAGACTGACACCTTGGGGAGATTTGAATCCAAAGAGCCACTGAAGCCACTAAGGTTTTCAATGGACCTGAAAATTTTCTAGAAATAGGTCCTCCTTTTGTTAAAAATATAAGTATGTCAAGTCTTTACAAAATTAACTTACATCATATAGAAATATAAATCCAGCAATGGATGATGCAAGATAAAATGAAAATCGCCAGCTGCAAAATTAAAAGAGAAAAAATAGGAACAAACATTATTTCTTCTTTATAAGTATCACCCTGAGTCGGAACTGTAGCAAATCACTGTGTATCACATTAACGTGTTCTTACACTCTGCATTAGATGTAGTTATCTGTTAACTTTATCTGTATTATTAATATCTAAACACTTATGTTTTGACTAATTGCCAAAAAAAGTATATAATTCTACATTATTACAGTACAGATATCTTAGTTGTATTTTTTTCCAGTAAACTTTGAGCCAGAAATGAGCTGATCCAGAGAGCAGCCATAGCAAATGTAAATCTGGTGTTCAGGGAATTTATTAGTGTTTGATAGCACCAACCTTCCCCGCTGCATCAATCTTTCTCAGCTACCCAAGAACATCTCCCAGGTCCCCATCTCCAGAAGACCTTCCAGCCAGATGGTTCATTCTTTCAAACTCCCACACCTCTGATGAGCGCTGCAAGCACTAGCATCAACTCACTTTAATTGCAGAGTTAATTTCTCTTGGTCTCTAACACCCATTGTTAAAAACAAGGGGGCCCTCTGAAACTTTCATAACGACTGTGGGCTGAATTTATATGTTGCAACAGAGGTCTGAATTAGCCATAAACCTCAACATTTGACCAGGCTGGGCAGCATTTGGGTGAGCTCAATCTTAGCTTTTTATAGTATTAAATGGATATTCTTCAAGGCGGATAAAACTCTCAGGTTTTCAGCGCTGACCTGGTGAAGGGAAAAAGGGAAAAAAAAAAAGAAAAAGAAAAAGAAGTTCCTGTGTATCTGAGAAACCAAAGCGATGTTGTTGCTTATATATGTCAGAGGATGCTGTGATTTGGAGCCAGCAATCAACATTGCAAGGACGCCGGAGCCAGCGTGGGAGGAACTGTCCCTGGGCCTGGGCGCGGCTGGGACTGCTCAAGCCTTCCCACTCCTTCCTGTGCAGGTGAGGAAGACTTCTGCCTTTTCACCCCTCTCCTTGGCAGCCACGAGCCCAGCCTTTCCCAGAGCAGCTCTCCAGGATCAGGAGAAAAGCACTGCCCACCTGTACATGCTGACCATGGAGGACGTGCACAACCCTGCAGCTGCTGGGACCATCTTGGTGGAGGAAAGGTCCCAAAAGGCAGTGAAACGCCTCTGGGAAAACCAATCTGCTAAAAAGGGGGAAAGCAAGTCTTTGCAAGGACACCACTTTAGCTAGCACTAATGGGCTGAGAGATGCATGAAAATGATGGTTATGGTCTTTGCCAAACATTAATGAAGTGCTATGTGAGAGAAGATGAGAGTGTCTGGTGAGAGCAGCTCCACCTTCCCGAGCCCTGCACTCCCTGCAGGCAAGTGTCCCAGGTGAAAGAAAAGGATGCGCAAAGAGGCAGCTTGCATTTTAAAGGATAAACAAACAAGCAAAGAATGAGGACGTGGAATGGCAGAGGCTAGACAAGGAAACATGTTTCATGCCTGCGGTGGAAACCAGGAGAATTATTAAATTGCCACTAGATAAAACAATAATAAACAATCATTATATCTTAAGGTATCTTTCCTTGGATCACATGAAAACAACCCTTCATAACATCTACAGTGCAGACAGAAAATCTTAAAGGTGTATGGCAAAAACTAGCAGAGCAAATGGAAGCGGAGGGTGGAGCCAGGAAGTACTGACTGGCTCCAGGTTCACCAAGGACACAGGAAAATAATGCCCCAGCCCTGGGGCTGATTCGGCCTCACATGTCCTTAAATTTGGGGCAAGGCAGGTACAAACGGTTTAGAGGCCATAATGGGACTAATCCTGAGTTCCGAGTTCAGCACTTGCTTACGTGGTTTCCAGAGGAGATCCAAAGCACAGAGCACCTTCCAAGGCTGAACCATTAGTCCCCAGCCCCACAAAAATAATATTGACTGAGCTTAGCATTGAACACCTGGTGCTTCATTTGCTTCAGATGAACCCATTACACATGCAAGTCTGCCACAGCAGTATCTCATTTTGCATTTAGCCAAGCTTCTTTGTGAATTTGGTGAACAAAACTGAAGCAAAGTTCATCCAAAGTCACCAAATTTTACCCGACAAATGATTTTTAATCTTGAAATGTGTCCACTAGAGAGAGTGATGAACAACTAGGTAGAAGGATTCTTCTAATTTAGTGTCAGGAATCTTTTCTGATGAACTGAGTCTAACAGAAAGAATCGAGTGGATGAAGTTAATGGTTAGTAAGACTTCCAAGCAGGGAAGGTTTCATGCAAATGACTTTCCTAACCCCAACGTTGCTTAACTGACAGCAGTAATAGCTCAAGTATGCTTTAGATCTGGCTCATCAGATTTTCCTTGTGATTCAGGAAAGTGAAGGCTGGAGATTCCAGCCTTCCAGAATGTCACAATGCTCATAACATTGATTACTAAAGTGGAATAATTCTGTTCCTCATTTGTTGCCTTGAGAATTATATCCAATTAAACTCACTGACAAGGAGCAGAGCAAGGCTCACAAATTGCACAAGAGAAACCTGTTGGCTTCATTCTCACTCAGGCTGCCAAGCAAGTTTTAATTTCAGTCTTTGCCACGTATGACTGGAGCCATGCACCCATAGCAGGCAGGTCTTCCTGCTATATGTAGCAGGAAATCTTATAGCTGCTTGCAAAACAAGGTTCATTGATCCAAAAAGCAACACCCTGCACCATGGATGTCAGTTTGCCAACAGTTCACTCAACTCTCTTAGGCTTCAGAGTGTCACAGCTACAACTATTGACTGGATTTATGCCCAGCAGAGGACATCATGAAATCATTGCTGTATTGATTCACACTGAGAATAACCTTGACGAAGTACTCAGCTTGGCGCTTTGTGGCTGTACTTTTAACCCTCATTCCTGTGCTTAAAATAACCCATACTAAAGGAGGTAAAATATAATAACCAGGTGATTTTTTGCCAATATAGCTATATTAGTCAAAACCCAAACCCACAGGATGTTAACAAAAGTCTTATATTAAAAGCTTTTACAAGTAAGATGCTGTCCAGGTAAAAATTTGGGATTTGTAAAAGGTTTTGGATAATGCTGGAATAGTTAAGTAGTAAAAAAAAAAAAAAAAAAAAAAAAAAAAAAAAAAAAAAAAAAAGAAATCAGACTCTCGAGTGTTTTCCTGGGTTTTGATCATATGCAGGAGGTTTGCGTTACTATCAATGGCCTTTTCACATTAGCATATTTGAGTATATGTTCCATATGGCTCCCTAGCACCCAAGTTGGGCCCTCCACTATCCAGTTAGGATGCCTTGATTTCTGCTCTTGAACCAACTCCTGCATACACAAGAGCAGCCCAAGATAACAGCACGGATACATAATCGAACAAGGGTGAATAAGCATTTTTCTTCCCCTACAGTTCTTGGCACATATTTTCCTATGCTCTGCATATTTTCATTAAGAGCTGCACGGCACGATCCTATGAATAAATCCACTATTGCACAGTGAAGGAAACAATAAAGATGGAAAAAACCCTCCCCAAAACGCTTTAAGAAAGAGGAGAAACCGTTAACCTAATACTCGAAGTCATTGCATTTAATGAAATATTAGTAGATCATTTCAAAAAGCTTGTGCATGCACAAAATGAAAATCCCAGTTGGACAGACCTAGCTTTGTGGATTTGAGCCCTGGTTTATGTCAGGCACTCAAGGACCTCCATTTTTCTTTTTCAAAACTAGCAAACCCACAACAAACAAGAAAGAAGCTGCCTCCTCTTACAAAGCCTCCCGGAATTTCCGAAGCACCGTTGGGATCTCGAGGTTTCGCCGTCTCCTGAACCACTTTTCCACAAAATGGGCAGTACAGTTACACTTCTTGGCCAGACCTTGTATCTCTGACTGAAAATAATAATAATAAAAAAAAGGAATAATGTTAGCAATAGCATCCACTCAGACCTCACCTTCATTTATTTTGCATGTCACAGATGGGCTTCACACTGTTGTGAGGTCTGCATCTTAAAATATTACTGACATTAACTCTGTGAGGGTTTACCTTGCTGGCTTCCTGCTTTAGTTTTCACAGAAGTAATGGATTTTCGTGGCACAAATTAGTTTTTATAAATAGAGCAGGTATGAAGTGTACAGGTCTAAAGACTGCTATTTTCTTTCTGGTGACCTCTAATCATTTCAAGGGTGCAACTTTTACTGTTAAGCAAGAGATTTAGCTGGGGAGGATTTTGTGAAGTGCCACGTATTACACATTGGTATTGTGTAATCTCTAATCTAATTTAAATTAATTATCAAATTACATTTAAATGAGTCTTGCAGGTGAGACACTAGTGTAAAAGTGAGGTAGGAGCTACTGTGTGATGGGGAAGTGCCTGCTGCCCTTCAATCAGGCATCACCCCATTGCCCTCACGCAGAAGAGGGGACACAAAACAGAGCAGGACACTCGCCCAGCAGCGAGGAGCTCGCTCAGGGACATGAGTCCATCCCCTCCCAACCATGTCAGGCCAAAGTTGCAAGAGGAGCACATCATCGAGAGAGACAGAAAGCAGAAGTCCCAGGCAGTAGTCAATAACCCTCCTTATTAGGAAACACGTATTTCTTCCCCAAAAATGTGTAGGAATGCTGTAATTGCTTGGTATTTTCAGTTACTTAGGAGAATTTTTTAAGAGTGTGTTCACAGCATGGTATCTGTTTCCCATCAACAACCAGGTTGCTTCATTTTCTTTGATGGTAAATGTTAAATTTTGTTTTTGTTGTTCAAATTTAAAAGTCAACAGCAAGGTAAGGAAAGATTGTTTGCTTTGCTTTCTCCTGGAAGCCAGGGCTAAGTATGTAGCAACGTAACAGATCAGAAGGCCTCCATTCCAGTCTGCCAATATTATTGCTTGCAATAAATATGGTATCACTTTCCAACAACAGATGTCAGCTGATGTTTTCCCCAGGCAGAATGAGTTATAGACGGAGCACTGATCTTCATTGGAAATAAAATATTAACAGTAAAACCTAGAACAGCATACCAGAAAATTAAACATCTTAAAATATATATTTTCTATTTTGGATGCCATATACCCTGTCAGCAGGGCAGCAACATAAACCCAAATAAATTCAATTATCTGTCAATCAGCTGGAACTCATCCCATGGTGTCATTGCTGATAGCTGATTGAAACAGTAAGATGTGGGATTTTCCAAACCCAGAACTACTTTAAAAGAATGAACAGAACTACTTTAAAAGAATGAAAATCCTTACTTGGGATGGATGTTTTGTGCACTCCCGGAAATAACTCTCTAAAACAGGATTAGGCTGTGGCTTCACACGTCTTACGTTCTTTATACCTAAGGCTTTTGCTAGAGGTATAGCAATAAATCTGAAAAGACAGAGGAGGAAAATTTTTTAAAATGCATCACAGTTACAAGATCTTAACTATTCTCATGCCAGGAGATAAAGAAAATATATCTGAAATATTTCTAGATGCCTCAGGATATGTAGAACTGTGCACTGTGACAGAAAGCCACTGTCCTCTAGTGAGTCCCTACCAGGAACCACGGCATATTAGCACTTTTGCAAAAAGCAAACTCAAAGACTGAAAGGTGTGTCCAAAAATGCTGTAAAACAAAAGAATAAAGCCCATTTTCCTGGGCCCTTGCAGTTTGCAGAGGCAAATTGTGCCTACGCAATAGCTAAAGGAGAGTGACATGAGAACAGCTGCTCTCTCCCCGGGAGCTGCAGGATGGAGACCGGGAGACCTTCTCCTTGCAGCAGAGTCATCACTGCTGCACAGGGCAGGTGCTGCCAGGAACACCAGGTCCTGCCGCAGCCTCCAGCCTCCTCCAAGGCTCTTGTCTCTCTCCCCCTTCTGCCTCTGAGAGCCGCAGAGCAGCCTAACTGCTGCTCTTCCTCTTGGACAGGCCTTCCTGAAGATGCCCCCTCCTTCCTGCCGATTTCCAAAATTGATTCCTCATTACTCAGTGCAGCGGTTGCTTTTCCTCATTCACTCATTTTCCTCATTCACTTTCCTTTTCCTCATTCACTTTCCTTTTCCTCATTCACTTTCTTTGCTAATGGGCTAATCACAGCAGCCATCTCCAACAGCAGTGAAGGAGACACAGTTGGACAGGCAGTTATTTGGGAACGACATTGAGTGGTTGCGAGCACGTGATCCAAGTTACTTCTGATTTCTAACACAAATGATCCTATCTGTTTCCGTCTTGGCTATGTCTACCTTAGGACATTCCAAATTCCCTCATTCTACCCTGAAATAATTATCAAAACACACTAATCACATTCTGCAGAGCAGAAAAAAATACTCAAGCAATAATAAGCAAATGAATAAGTCAAAGTGGTGAAAAACTTCATGCGTGCACAGCCTTCTTCTGAGGAGCCAACCTCTGCCTGTCCCACAAGACTCCAGCTGCGGAAGCGAAGCAATCCATCTTTCAGTGCCAAACTGAGAGAAAAGGAATTATTATTACTAGAGTTGCCTAAAACGCTCACATGAAATTTTGAGCTCCCTCCAGCGTGCTGCGATTTGTGACACTCACACACCTGGGATTTATCAGCCTCACACAAGGGTTCTGGAAGAGCATCTACGGAAAGGAGAAGTTCGGCTTGGAGGATAAATAACTTTACCCTTTCACCAACAGAGCCAAACAAAGGAAAATTAGGTGTTTTTGGAAGAATTAGTTAAAAACAGAGAATTATAAATATCAAAATGTTGGTCCAAAAAAGCCTTGACAGAAATGTTTGCTGTGCAGACTGGCCCACAGCCACATGAAAACACTTCCTAATTTTTCCACCCACCACATTATCAGCACCAGATCTTTTTAGCTAACTACCAGCTAATCCTTCTTTATGAAAACATCATCTGACTACTGATTTAAAGATATTATGATATTCAAATATTTTTAGCATTAATGAGAATTAACAGTAGTATAAAATTGCATGCATCTTTCTTACCTTTCACAGAGGAATCGAATAATCAGCAGCACAAAAGCATATGGTATCGTAGCATATAATTGATGTGGTTTTGGAAAGACAAGGCCCTCACGGTCTACAAAA
This sequence comes from Eudromia elegans, assembly GCA_003342815.1. NCBI lineage: Eukaryota > Metazoa > Chordata > Aves > Tinamiformes > Tinamidae > Eudromia > Eudromia elegans. Next base: position 174,447 of record PTEX01000153.1, on the reverse strand, counting down.
TGTGCCCACGAGACATTGACAGGCATCCAGATATTCTCCCACCAGAACCAGCTGTTGAGTGTCTTTAATATGTGTGCCATGCTAAGCAAATAGAAAAATAATTGAAAATTATTCCTGTTACATGAAAAAGAAAATGCATCCACTAAAATACACTGAATCTTGTTATGTATAACAGTGGTTCTGAGCTGGCAAGACATATCCTACAGATAAGGTACAAGCAAATTACAGAATTTTAAGGCTCTGGTCCCCACAGAATAAGCTCTCTGGGCACCCATGGGTGGTGTTCGTATCACAGGCCCGACAGGGGCATCGCAGTCCCGTCAGATAAACTGCACCAGCTGCAGAGGAGCGATGTCCAAGTGTCTCCAGAATTAAGCCACTGAAGCTGAGCAGACCTGGCCACATAGCTCAGGAGCAACGAATGAGTAACAGCAGCCACACAGAAAGAGCCCATGGAGGAGCAGAGTCATGTCTGTTGGCTCCAAAAATGTCTGACTGGAGGAGGTCGGAAGCCCTTCATATCAAGGATGCAGGTAGGACTATCATCCAGAGGAAGAGAAAATCATAGAGCTAAATCTTGCGCTGGTATAAACTGATGCAGAGCTCTTGAAATGTGCGACGTTGTCAATTCACGTTGTCCTTTCCCACGCCACGTATGCGGAACAAGCCCCTTGCTGAAGGGCTGTGGTCGCCTGAGCTTCTTCCTTCTCACATTTCCCAGCTTCATCTCCCAGCTCAGGAAAAACGCTAGTGGGAGACAGAGCCTACCTTGTCTGTAGGTATGAGGCGGCGAGGGTGGAAAAGGATGAGAGGACACCCCTTGCTCAGTCCTGGAGTAACGCAGGTATTAGTTTGCTGCTGAGTTACTGCTCCTCGATGTGCTAGCCGTAATCCCTCCGTCCTGATTTCACAAACAGCCCGGTGCACAAGAGTATAAACATCCCAGAGCACAGCGAACTTACACGGGGATTTCCAGGAACTACTGTGACTTAAGTGTGGCCAAGTCCTAGGCCAGAATAAAGTGTCTGAAATCCGTTCTTGGAGGGGGGGAAAAAAAATTATTGCACATACATCAAAACTTTTCATTCTTATAAAAGAATCTATTTTTTGATTTTTACATTTTATATGATGTATTTTGAGCTTTCTACTATCCCTCATTTAGTTGTAAGGACTTTATAGAGCAAATATTTTATAGACTCCATAAAGTATTTTAAAATAAAATAAAAATATAAGTCAATAATAATGTCTTCCATAAGGCTGAAATAAGGTTTTTTTCTGGAAATATGAAGAAATAACCTTTTTTTCTTAGCAAAGTTTCCTATAAAGCATAAAAATTACAAGAAAAAAATGAATTCTCCAAATCCTATATTTCTATGAGAAAACAGTTAAGCTGGGAGAATTTCAACCAAGTGTCCTGCATTTAATCACTAGCTCCAAGCAGTCACTGCAGTTTTCCATTGAGAACCAGTGCTCTGCTGAAGCCTAACACCAGGTTTGTCAAATGGTGACTTTATATCCATCAACCAGAGCTGCATTAACAAACACTTTAAATCAATTTACTGGCCATCCACAGTAGCCAGTATTGGGATATTAATAAATCAGCCACTTGTTTTTTCTAAATGGTGAAAGGGGACGATAAATCCCACTGAATGGATTTTGTGTTTATAAGGAAAAATAAAGGAGGACAAATCACAATTATTCCTTCACTGAGAGTTTTTACACCAAGTTTTGGCCTAGAGCAATTTTTTTACTGCTGAATTATAAACTCCTGGAAGTCAGGATTTATAATGGGGCTGCTAACAGACCCTTAACTACAGCTGGCAGGCGCCATGATAATGAAGCAGGGCTTTGAAACATGACATTTTAGGTCAGACGTAAAGACCTGCAGGAACATTGCCTTAGAAGACCAGGAGGAGAGACTAATTACACAGAAGTGCTTCTTTTTATTTATTTGGTTTTTTATATATATAAAAAAGTATATATATATTTACATGTGCGGGTAACACATATATAAATACATATATATAAAAATCTATGTGTGTGCTTGTGTGTGTCTGTATACACACACATATATAAATAAACCAGACTGTGCACTGCAAACCATCACAAATCATAACCGGAATAGAAACAGGCCAGGCAACACAGTGCAAAGAGCTGCAGCAGTTGGCCAAGGGTGGGATGGGTTGTGATCGCACACGCAGGCCGTGTACTCTGATACTAGCAACAGCCAGTAGTGTAAATATTAATATTTACACTATTTATACCTCCAGATCCAACCAATCCATCTCTTTCCTTGCAGTATGAATGCCCACTGCAGTGTTGTTAGCACTCACTACCCTCTTAAGCCATTGAGGAACTCATTGACCTATCTCTGTTAAGCAAAGTACATAAGCACATGCTTAATCTGAAAACTGAAAGGAATTCTTGGCCTTGGGATCTGATCCAGATTGCAATAAATCATAAAGCAGTCATAAGGAGTCCTCAAACTCCACCAATATTATTTCACAGCACACAGCATATACAAGCAGGAATCTTTAGCTCTTAGAGTACAGCAATGGCCCTTCCAGCTCACTAAGAAAAGCCTCTTGGAGCACACACATACAAACACACACATACACACACACACACACGGTATACATTATTCTTGTATTAGAAAGAAAAGGACTCCTGCCAAAAGTCTCCATCGCAGAAAGTGCTGCAAGAATTAGTTGGGCTCCATACTAAGCTCTATTTTTTACCTCCTTCTCCACAGCTACGCACCTGCTACTCTCTAGAAACTTTGATTAAAACTGATATTGGAATTAAACAATCATTTCAAGGATGATCCCATCTATTATCCCACCCTCAAGACCCAACAAGTTGTTTCAAAGCTCCCTGGGCGTCACTGAAACAAGTACTCCAGCCCTATGGCTTGTTCAGCACAGCTAAGGCAACCACTACCCCAACTGCTTATCCTCATCAGCAGCTCCGTCACATTAATACTTGATTGCTTCAGTTTAAATTATTTGCTTTGAATCCTTTCAGCCCTAAAACAATGGTTGTGAGTTACGAAAGACAGGGTGGAGAAAGGGCAAGAGGGATGAACGGAGCAGACCCAGAGCTTGTCTCTAGCAAGCTTGGAAGTCTATTGGAAATCCTTGGAAATCCCCTGGCTGCTTCTGCTGATCACACTGCTGTGATCTGACCTGGACCCAGTGACCCAGGATCAGCAGCACCGCTCGAGTCTGCCTTCCTTCACCAGCTGCCTGTGAAATTTTGGATGGGAGCCCCCATCCAAACCCAAAGCTCCCATCATCCTGTGGCTGACGCCGCAGGCAGAGGCCGAGGAGATGCAGAGCCAGCTCTTCTCCCAGACCACATCGTGCTGAAGGCACCTCGCCAGTGCCATAGGAGAGAAAACTTCCCCCTTGTTGTTTGCACAGTACATTTTCTGAAGAAAAAAATGCTTTCTTTCAACTGTGTGGCATACAATTCTGGCACATTACATGTAAACCACCCTCAAGCACTTGCATATATTTCAAATTACGCTTGTCTACACTATTTAATTTTGTGTTTAACCCAAAGATACTTGGCAGCTTATTAAATGCTCACAAGTTAGGAGGATGAGCACATCTACAGCACAGCTTGGCTATATAATCATACAATTCCCATAGTGAGAGAGACAGGAAGGGCAGTCACCAAAGATGCTCTTGACACAGGACTAAGACTTCAGCTGCCCCTTCTGCCACCCAGGACGAGGGGCTGCAGGCAGCACAGTGGAGACAGGCCTTTCCTCAGACAGTGCCTGAAATTGTCCTGAGAATTGGCAGAACCAGTTTCTTCTTACTCACTAACGGGAAGCGCATTTTGCAACAGGCTCATTTTAAATTGCCATGGAACTGTCACCCCTGAAAAGCAAGTGTCAGGACTGCAGCACTCAGGCTCAGAGCCCCAGTAGTGTAAAACTATCTCACCTCTCCGTTTATTTTAGCCAGGAGCTCGTCACAACACAACCAGCATAAGCCCAGCAAGCAGCCGCCCATTCCAGCACCAAGATTGTCTCGTAGATGCTGAAGGGCGACCGCTTTCGTCTGCCTCCCATCCTTGCCAGCCGTCCCCACGCACACACGGCTTCCAACACCACGGAGCGGCTCCAACAAGAAACTGGAAAGGCTGCCGGGCACGAACTCACTGTTGCTTCCAGTGCTCTGCTCGGAGCCTTCTCCTTAGAGCTCCCGATAGAGCTGTGGGAGCTTCTACACGTGCTGGCTTCACGGAGCAGCCGAGCAACCCGGTTCTGCTGAACCCTTTGGGGGTTCTCCCCACGTTCACGTCCACACGCAAGTCCTGGCCACACTCTTTCCATCCACAAACCCACGAGCTTTGTCATTGCTCTACAGAGATGCAAAAGCCAAGTGAAAAATAAAACAAAGATGTTTTAACAAAACTGGAACCCCCACTATGCCCCGAAAATCAAGCACTCCAGATAAAGAAATCTAATCACCTCCTTGCTCAGGAAGGATCTCTCCTGCAACCTGTCTAATCTAGTTTTAATTGGCTAATGTGAAACAGGAAAATCAGGAATGATTAGTTCACGAATTGCACCCTTTATAATTAAAATTAAAGCCTACACAATTGCAAGCACCAAAGCCAAGTCTATTTTAAAGCACTGTTCCTTGGATCCTGGCATATTCAGTTTACAAAATAAATAAATAAAGGGAACTTTTAATGCTGTTAGGCAAAGAAGAACAATTTTTTTTAGACATTATCTAAGTGGCTAGATTTTGAAATGCAAAGTGGGAAGCTGCTTTGAAGCAGAATTTCTGGCTACTACAGTCTGGCGAATGAATAAAAAAAAAAAAAAGGAAAAAAATTGATTTTGCTCCTGTGTAAAAGTTCAGAAAACTCAGAATTTTGCTTGCAAAACCCTAACTTGCAAGACCAGAACTAAGTGAAGGCTACATGCAGATCTGAAGGATGGGTTGCAAGGACTTCCTTTCCTGATCTATGCAGCAGACTGGAAAACCAAGCAGATCCCTAACACAGACACACAAGTGAAAAGCCTTCATTTCTCTCTGAGCATCTTATTAGACTGTCTATTGGGTGTGATACTTGAAGTGCAACAGGAAAAGAATAAAATCAGCAAAAAGCATAAAATCTCTCTCTTGTTTCTCTTATCACGTGCTAGAACTAGTAAAGCTGGTGTACTAACCAATGGGAAAAATCAAGACTTTCAGATACCAAAAGAGATAGGAAAGCTGTTTCAGGATATTAGTCATCAACATTAAGCCAAAGTGGTTTGACAGAGTTAATAAGGTCCTGATGCACCATATCAGGTTTTATTTTTGTTTAGGAGTATGCAACAAATGCATGGGTACTAGACTGCACAGTGCTTAAAGAATCTCATGTATTAGGTGGAAAACAATACGGACCATGTTACCAAAATACTGGTAAGAGGTATGCAACTTTTTCATATTAGCTAAAAAGTATTTTAAAAAAAAATGCAGAAAAGTGAGTTTTAACAAAATTCAAAGAGCTCATGTGTGCAAACCCTAACTTACTGATGGGTTAGTATTTGTCCAAGTGTTGACACTAACCCTGTGCCATACAGCCTTTCAAATACATGATAGCTGCTTTATACATAGAGCCAGGACACATCTAATCGGCAAGTTTATGAGCCATCATGGGACATGATGCCAGGTTAGTTTCTCCATTGCTAAATTTTTAGTCCAAAAAGTTATTAGCCCCTAAGACAATAAGGGCAAACTCACCTCCATTCTATCTCCTATCCCAAAATCCTCTCAGACATCCCTGGCTCACTCTGGGTACCTGCCTGTTAGAAGCATTAATTGTTACTGCTTATTACCTGCCTCTCAGAGATGTTGCCCATTGCTGCTTCTTGGCACAAATTTTTCTTTTTTTTGAACTTGCCTGAACTGTGTTTCTTGGTTGATCAGCATATATCGCTCAAACAGTGCTTTCAAAGAAAGAATTGAAATGAAGAATACTGGGCACATACTAGAATCATTCTGCATCTTACCCATCTTTTCTCATCCTGTTTATTCAACTGTGAATTCAACAAGGATTCCAGTGAAATCTGCACGAAAAACATCTTACCAAGTCCACACACCCCCTCAGTAGTACCACAGAATAAAAGAGCTGCCCCACTTAAAGATTCTTATAGTGAAACACTCCAAGCTACTCTTTTACATAAAAGACAGCTAAATTAAGACTGGTCTGAGACCTTTAACTTCATATTTACTCAGCAACACCTCAACTGTAAAATTTAAATGTTTGGTTATAAGGCAATTAGAATATTTTACCTCTTTTACTATTCTATCATGTTACCTTGTAACCTGGCTTCTATATAGTAGCATGGTAAAATGGCACTTTGCAGTAACCCTCAATTAAGGTGTCAAGTGAGTTTTATTATGCTTTTCCCTGTTCTCAAGAGGTAGGGGGAAAAATGTTTGAAAGAGTTCATTTTCTGGGTGAAGTTTTCAATACTCTCTCTACTTAGAGGTGAATTATTTTGAAACATCTAAAAATTGTTTTACTGACAGCAGCATTTGAGGGAAGTGAAAACTAGTTCTCTCACAATGCTATTAAACTATGCCTGCTTTTAAGCTTAAAAATTAACATTTATTAAGTTTGATAAAATTCAAACCTCTGTAATAATTGTGTAGTAATGAAATTACAGTTATATTAAAAAAGCTCTATCAAAAGAAAACATATGGAATTTTTTTTTAATAACTTACCAAAATTTTAGTTAAAATAAAAATTTGAGGACTAACTGTAAAATGCTACATTACATAAAGGAGATTTAGCAGAGATGCAAGACTGCTTGGTCATTGGGTTTCTATTTCAGGTGAAGAATCATCTGCTCATAAGTCAGGGGAGAAACGAGTAGAGCAGAGTTACAGTGTGCAGGGTGCTGAGCGCACAGGGTGCGCACCATGGAGCAAGGCAAGCACTCCAAAACACAGACCAGAGGTAGATGGGCTCCAGATTTGTAATTAAAAAAAGAAATACTGGAAAAGTAAAGGCAGTTGGGGCTTTTCTTTCCAAGATGAGACCCAGATGGAGCAAGAGGCCATCTGAACAACTGTGTGGGAGCAAGGAGGGGAGTTTCAGATGGAGGTGATGGTGAGGCTCACCAGAAGCCATGTGAACGGCACCATGAATGGAAGCCACAAGCTCTTCCTTCCTGCTGGCCTTTTCTATGCCATTTCATGTTCTTTCCTATGACTCTCTAGTTAAACACAGAAAGAGCAGGTGCTTTGCTGTTACGGAGCTGTCACCTAATGTCCTCTAATGTCCCTGTGCCCCCACTCTCCTCACTTTGCCTCACTGACCTACAAGCTACTCGGGATAGGAAGTTCCTCCTTACTCGCACACTGGGAGCAGTAACAAGCCCAGCAGTGCCACTATCCATGACAAAGGAGCAGAGAACCCAGTGCTGGAGAGGGGCACACGGGTGCAAAGCAAAGATGTTGACTGCTTCACCTGCACCTTGCATGACTCAGAGTTTTAAATCAGCCCTTGGGAGATAGGCAAAGGGGCAGGGTGGTGCAGCTGCACTCTGCAAAATGTCTTATTTCCTACCTCCTGGAACAGGTCTGGCAGACAGTGGGCTTCGACTATCATATGCCTTCGGTGGCACAACTAGCAATTGCCTTTAATGATTTCACCGCCACCCCAAACAAACTGGGCTGTCTCTTGTGCATCACAGTTCCTAGGTCTCCTCCTGCTGGTTATCCTTTCCTTTGCAAATAACCTGCTCACATGTTTTTCACCCACAGAGCCAACCAGAGGAGGAGCCAGAATATAACTGCTGTTTCACCATGTCAGCTTCTGTTAGGTATCCACTTCATATCCTAACAAATGCAAGAAAAAATATCTTCAGTCAATGCGTATCAAAGTAACTTCATCAGGTGCATCATCCCAGCTGAAGACTTGATCCAAGCTAGGAAGTTAGCTAAAAAACTGGTATACATTACAAAAACAAGACTAAAAAACACACGGAGTTGCTCTTCTGGATTGTTACAGCATTACTTTGAAAGAAGCATATGCAGCAACTTGCTTAGAGTGTATTATTCACAGCAGTATCTGCTTCAGATCTTCAGCAGTTAAATCATGTGTTATAGTCTGTTAAACTGACTTTCATATGTAATGCATATTGCACAGCACTTTAAAGATAAAATTGAATCTATTTTTAAAGCAACTTTTTTTTTAATGAAAATGAATTTACATTATTGACTAAAACCATTTTTCCTTTTAATCTTTTCCTCCCTTCTCATTCAGGATTAAGTGCTCTTAGAAACACTTTCTAGAACGATGATAGAAGAGACAAGTAAAAAAAGTATTACTGTAGCATGTACTTCTTTCTCTAAAACAGAAAGCAGTCCCCTGGGTTGGAGTAATTATGGTAATATATAAAAAAACCCTCATGAGCACCTGTTCCAAACATCTACCTTGCTTGAATTCCTTATGCAAAGACTACCAGAAAAGTAGTTCTAGCAGCTCTAACTTCCTCTTATAAAACAGACATTAGACTTGAGCACACACTACCAATTCAAACCATAACCCCACATATGTAAAGAAAAAAAAAAAAAAAAAAAAGAAATTCCTACCTTGCTGATGTTGCAGGCGAACAGAACGTAAGCACTTCAGCAGCACAGGAGTATAAGGCTCACTACTTGGTCAAGGTAAACACGCCCTATCTCCACAACTCTTTCAAATTCTCCTGAGACCCACCCAGCAAAGCTGTACTTCAAGATTTCTGACTGAAGGCAATCCTGATGTCATCTGTACCCAGTCGGTGAAACTCAGGAGTAGCAAGGCTGAGCGCCATTCCCTTGTGCCTGTTTCAACATAAGTAGATGAAGAAATGCTCCAAGCCACGTGGTTCGCTGCTGCAGTATGGGAATTTGTCTCAACTTATACTGCTCTCGCCATGCATGGGAGGATGTTGTGCCTGCTGACTGTGCAGGGAAAAAAAACAAGTAAATCACTTGGCAACATGATTTTTCAGTGCATTTTTAAATGAGGTATGGGCTTTAAAACAAAGTTTCCCCTATTAACTGACCATCTTCAGAAATATTTCCTGCCTCAATCAACTGAGTTCTTTATAAAAAGAGTTGCAATTCCTCAAATTATATAAATTGGAATTCTTGAAATTCCCTAAAGTAGAAGGAACTCACACTAACTGAATGGGTATTGGTCACAGGTACCATAAAAACATATAGATTTTATTTAACCAAAAGATTTTAATTCCATGACTAACAAATAAAGCTGGACGTCGTTCCCCCAAGTTTCAAGTAATAGGTAACACATCCACAGATGCTGGCACAACTCAGCAGTCTGACGGTAGACCATCCTGACCTTATGGAAAGGTAGAAAGGAGTACCATGTGCAAATTAGAAGCCTCAACATTTTGACTCTGAAAAAAGCTCATTAGCCCTCTTTTCCCACTACAACCAATGCAAAAATCACAGACACATCAAAGCTGGATCACCATTTCCTTTCAGCCACTATATTGTCTCTGAGGGCAGCTAATAGCAGATGGCTATGGAAGAGTACAAGAACAGGGGAAGGACAACATGGTCATTGCTGAGGCTCCCAGAGCCTTCAGTAGTCTGAGGCTCAAAGACTCCCAAGATGAGAGAGTGGCTAAGTACATAATACCTCTGAGACAGTTTTTTAACCTTAATTTCCACAACTTCTTCTGAGCATATGGAAACTTTCATCATAATCCATAAAAGTGCAATAAAAGAAGACATGACCAATATTTGGATAGTTTTCTCCCAAAGTGATCTGGAGTGAAAGATTTGCTTTTGTTCACGTATGGCTTTTTGTTGCTTTGTTTTGAAGCATTGTTTTTATGTAGCTATTAAATGTCATTAGTTCTACTGTAAAAGAGGGAGCAGTATTCAATAAAGCACCAAAGCAATATTAAACATGATGGATAATTTCTGAAATGCAGCAGTAACGCTTTGCTCTTGCTTTAAATTATCTCCACAGTCTCTCACATGTGAACCATGAGAATGAACCAAGAAGATTTAGGAACATTTTGCTAAATAGGAAAGCCTAGAGAGATTTATATATCACTTGGCTGTATCGGCTGGTAATGTAACAGGCAATTGGCAGGAACACCTCTTATGCCTCAATCCCCAATTTCTTTATTGTTGCACTAAACTAAAAAAAAAAAAAAAAAAACAAAACAAAAAAACCCCCAAACAAACCCAAAAACAAACACTACTTTTAACTAGTGCAAATTTGAGGCTGCTCCAGATAATAAGTGAATGTGGTTTCTACATACTTTTTGAAGAGCATTTATTAGGCAGAACTCACCACCTACGTAGGACCCTATTATAAGATTAAAGATATTGCACAGTAACCATCAAGCTAACCATACCCTCTTGATCAAAGCTGCCCATTGACCACTCAGTTATCACAGTATTCTCATGGCAGTCTTCCTTGAGGCAGCTCAGATCTGATTGCTGCAAAAGGGAAAATACAACCAGCCAAACAAAAATCGTAGTCTGTACCTGTCCTTAGGAAAAATTCAAAATGCGAACGCTCCTGACTTGTAGCATAACACCCATTCAATTAGATGACAACAGAACTAGATAACAGAGACATATTTGACCCAAATATTTTTAAATACCACTGGAAAGGGCAACATTTACATAAAAGTGAAAAACACACTAGAATGTATCTCAACAGAAATATTCACAGCTTCTTTCTTCCTCTCATCAGCTAAATATATATATTAAACACCTGGGAATATACATACAGGATGTGAGTTTTCACCTGAGCTTCTAAATAATAGTTAACTATCTCAGTTAGCATTAGCCTAAACCCTGAAAATATTTACATCTTTTAACTATTGGTTTAAATTTTGATTCCTCTGAATTTCAGTAAAAACTAGGAAACTCAATACTTGGAGAATCTGGGCTTTAATAACAAATGGGAAGATGATAATTGCATTTTAAAAAAAGGGGTATCAGTAGTAACCTTAGTAGTGTAAAAGGAATGGATAGGAAAGCAGGGAACAAACATCAACACACCCTCCTGTTGAGCAAACTACTCCCGTCATGCTGAGATGAAAAACCCAGGTCATTAGTAGGTTTCCACTATGCCTTAGGAAAAGGCTTCAGGAAGTGATATTGACATTGCCTGGCAACAATTTTCTAAGCAATTTCTCTCATACATTTAACAATTGAGGGCTATGAATACCACAACTCTCTTATCTCTTTCAGGTTGTTGCAAACTTCTTTCCTGGCTGAATTTCATTCAAATATTGAACACACAATTTATGGATAAGGTTCTAGGACAGTAGTTAAGAATTGTCTTGTATCTAGAAGCACAGAGATGTATGCATGCTTCAGTGAGAAATTAATTTGGTTACAGTTTTGCCAGCATTTTAATGCAGAATCCTGGTCTGTTTTGTCCTTAAACTGTCCTTGCTAAGCCTTAAGCATACAACCACAAAATGGTAACAAGAAACTCTGTATCTGAAGTTTGACTTCTATAGTTCATGCTTTCCATCTCAAATATAGTGCTACTAATTTCCTCAAATAAGACTTCCATGTGCTAGTCCTATCTTAAGATGTAAACCAAGATACAAAATACTCTGGCTTGAACACTAGCAATTTACCAGTTAACCAATTAGTTCAAAAGAGAATTTTTAAATTCATTTGCAACAATCTAAATAACATAGGGGAAAAAAAAAAAAGTTGATCCTTGGGGCTACAAGCACTGGTTTAACAAGTGTATGAAAATAAACTTAACACCTACAGAATATTGCAAAATTTGTTTGATTACATCGGTAGAAGACTCTCATAGCACCAATATCTTGCCCTCTTCTATGCACAGAAGTGCAAAATAGTAACATTTTCTTGGTAAAACTTAAAGAGCTCAAAACTAATCTAGCAGATGTCCACAGGGATGTGGGGGTCAAGGACTCCAAAGTCTGTTTATCTTACTCAATATGTATTTTAATTTAAGATTAAATACTTACTTTAAAAGGAAGATACAATTAGCTCCTTGAGACAATAGAGCCCTTAACTTCAGGAGAGGATCTTACATACGAGAAAACGGTTCCTTACAGTTTTGAGGTGGTCTGTGAATTGAGATAATTCCTCTGACATTAATACATTCCCATTGTCTAACCAGGGTGAGATCATTACAAATTGCATGTCAACTGTACCAATATTGGTGGTTTCCAGTGTTTTGGACCCTGTTCTGAACTGTCTTGGGCACTGTGTTAGACTCATTTCAGATAATAACAATTTGGTGTAATGGAGGATGTAAGTGTAAAAGTTTAATTTCAACATCCATCTTACTGCACCACAAACATTTGAATTATTTCTAACTTAACATTTTAAAATATATATCCATGTGTACATGTATACACATACACATGAATAGGTATCATATATATGAATGTGTAACGAAGTGAGGAATTTTATTAGAATTTCACTTCAATGCTACCCAAGATTGAATTTAGATTTCTTGCTGCATTACAATACTCTACAGATAGGCAACACAATGCCAATAGATGGCTAGTCCAACATCTACCTTTCTTTTTAGTTAAGGAATATACTGTAAAATATTTAAGAAACCCTAAATCCAACTTTCAGTAAAATGGTAACACTGCTGACTAAACCAGGTAAACAGTAAAAGCTAAATATTCATCCTACATATCAAATAAGCATTTCAGCCAAGGAGAGACCTTTTGTTTTGGCAGTTGTGAGTAGCCCTGTATGTGCATTTAGGCCAGAGCACTGATGCAGGACTCGCAGCATTAAACCAAAGAACTGTCCCTGACTAAAAGGTTTTATGTGGCACAACATAAAAGCATGTAAGTGTTGCAGTAACACCACACCAGATACATAAATCACTACCAATCTGGCAATGATTTCACAAATTAGAATGACATTGGGTATAAATGACATTACTTTAAATACCATACATTGCTGATATGCTTTCAGATTAATCATTTATTAGCAAATTTTTAATACCTAACAATTCATCTTTATATACAGTGACATACATACCGTGAATAAACTGGTACTCTAAGGTAGCGGGATCAGGTCATTTAATACAACTGCAGATTTTCAGATCTTTTTAAGGTGTCAACAAAAACAAGTTTAGTCCATTCAATTCAAATACATGATAGGTGCCAAATGCATGAGTTTTAGAATTCATTTGTCTTATGTAAACACTCCATTGCAGACCAGTGAGAAATCAGGAGAACACTTCTTTGTCTTCGCATGAATGTGAATTCATGTCCTTCCTGATCTTCTCAATGTAACCCAGCAATCTGAGCAATGCAGAAGGATTATATGGGAAAAGATTTCTTCTCTGCAACCTCGAAATAGCTATTTGCAGTTCTTCCAAACATGCAGTTGATTTATAAAGCATTATTCTTAGAGGAATTGTGTTATCTGAAGGCACTGTACAAGTCAGAAAGGATGAGGCATTAAATTGCTTTTGTTTCAAGGGAAACACTTCAGATTTGAGTGCATTTTGTTTACCATCTATGCAGCTGCAAACATCTTCCCTTATCTTTGCTTTGCTCTCGTCATATAAAGGCATCTGCTTTGTTTTTGCCACGCATTCTTTTTCAGCTGACTCTTGTTCAGAATCTTCTGAGCTGTCATAGTTAACAAGGCTTTGAAGAGAACCCAGCAGAGCTGCACTATCAGTGCATGGCAATGAGTTAGACTGGTTGGAGTCCACAACTTCATTATCACCTTGCTCTGTCATAAATACTAAGTGAGAAGATGCCAAAGATACAGTCTGTGGATCTGGTCCACAACAAGCATTTTGCAAACTCACATCAGTCATACGCTTTTGTTTCCCATGATGAGGGGGTTTGTCAGAAGAAATGGATTGAAAAGTGCCATGTTTCATATCAAAATGATTACAGACATTGATAAAATGATGCCAGTCTTCTCTAAGAAGTTTTAAATATCTTACCAAATACTCCAGAAAACAAGTTTCTGATGAAATCAAAAAATCTAGAAGAACCGTGGAATCAAATGCAATACTTTTTAGGAGGAATAAAAAGATACAATGGGGATTACAGCCACTTTCATGAGTAAGGAAGTCCCAGGTCTCCTCCTCTTTTAGGCTTAAGCTATCAGCAGCATCACGTTGTAACCTGAAAAGCAGTTAGCAAAATAGATTAAATTCAGTGAAACTCTAGAATTGTTTAAAAAATGGTATTTTTGGACAACATTACTGTTGATGGTTTTTGGTGTTTTCAAATATGGATTTTAAAAACATGCCTACCAGCTCCTGCTGCACTTAGCTATTTTTATGATACATTTCCAGAAAACACTTTAAGTCAAGAAAATCTGCTGGAAAGGAAGGAACCAGAGGAACTTGTTTTGTTAGAAGGACTTCCTATGGAAGACCCACAGTTGTGAAATTTGTTCCTGCCCATGGTATGTAATAGTTTGAAATCCAATAACCCACCAGGCATGTCTGATTTTGCTGAAAAGAAAATAATGTTTTGATATTAGAATGACAAAGAATTCAGGCAGGTGCGAGCTCAGAGAATTTAAGAAGCCAGAGCACTCTTAAAGAAGGCTTCCTACATTCCGCAGGGAGTAGAGTTACTTGCAGTATACAAACTGTTCCACGTTTTTGTAAACCTAAACATAGACAAAGTTTGAGGATGCTAAATCTACTGGAAAAAAAGTGGTCTATTTGAATATGCATTTTTTTTAATATGTACTAAAATTATCTTTGAATTTGAAACTTGAGACTTGAGGGATAAGAATTTGAGCTCTTCGAAATTAGTATATTATCTTATACGAGAATTCAAACAGCCACAAAGCAGTGAATGTCCATAGCAAATTCATAAAAACCATGTTTCAGATGTTAGTAATGTCTTGTTTTTTCCCAAATCAAGTACCTCGAATTAACAATGGTCCAGTGCTTAGATGGCTACTATGCCACAAGTCCCTGAATTCTTGGGGTTTTTTTAATACTATTGCATTCTTCTCAAACTCTCAATGTTGAAAAAAAACAGTCCTGCCTTTTATCTGTGTATGATCATCATTTTATATCTGTGAAATTAGTTATTCTGTACTACAAAAAAACACTAAGGTATTTGAAATTAAACTTGCACAATCCTTTCTCTTCAATCCAAAACACTTAAATTATCAGAAAAGATAACAGTTCTTGCACCACACATTACTACATAGTTTTGAGTCTAATATACCTTCTTTATGCAAAGTCACTATAAAAAAGTTATTATGTATTTCACAACAGCTCTGTCAAATAAAACATATGCTAACCTGTGAAATTTTAAATAAATGAGTAATAATGCTTTAGCAGCTTCCCACATATCATCATCTTGCTCTATGAAAATCAAGGAAAGCCATTCACAGTGATGTACAACTGGGTGAGAATGTGAGGAAGATGTCAGGTGACCCCTCCAGAATGTCAACAGTTGGGACATGGAACTCTGAAATTCTCCTGAAAATGAGAAAAAAAGTAAAAATTGTTACAGCGTTTTGCTTCTAAATAGCACACACACTTTTAAAAATTCAACAATGCGTATCAATGAATGTTATGCATAAAACTTTAGGATACAGCTACTCATAAAATCACATCCTTGGAAGCCAGTCTCTCATCCCCCTTGGAATTCAAGGCAAAGTAATCAGAGGGGATCAAAAACTTTTGGGTATCATAGGTTGAATCCTCTTAAACATCACAGAATGTTGTGATGAACAAAATTATACTTTAAAAAAATTGTAGATAGAGGAAGCTTGTAAAAGGTTAAACCCCAACAGTCAGGGTTTCTGTATTTCTTTAGCTTCTTGGTTAGGTAGCTTCACAGGTACATGCCAAACTTTAATTGTATAATTAAGTCAAAGCCACAGATTTAATAGGAGCTCTTCAGTGAGACTTCATCTCAGTCCTTCCCACATGAAAGGACAACACAATTTTAATATTTTAATGGGGCTGAAGCTAAACCTCCTACTGTATGTTACATTGTAGATAATGAGCTGCAGTGATTTCTACTCCCTGAGAAGGAAAAAAAAAAAGTCATTCCTCTAACAAAACAGTAATGGAGCACAGTAACAGCCAAACCTATTCTTTACAAAGCAAAATCTCTGTGAACGATATACAGCCACGTACATTTCTCAGTTACATATTAGCTTAAAGATACATTCATGTGACGGCACAAAATCTTTGCTAAAAGTACTGAATTTTACAACCTCAAGGTATTGGCATTATTTTTCATGCAAATCTTCAGTACAGATTTCCCACACTCTAAACATGGCACTCCTGAATGTGAAAACCATCTTAAAACTTATGCCATTGTAGCATAGTGTTTACTCCTGAAAATTAAGTCATATAATTGAGCTATAGACTGCTCCCCATAAAGTCAAGAAACTTACCTGCTCAGTGCTAATGGCACACTGTAAAAACACTCTGCAGGTCTAAACCCAGATACCAGTTTTCCATATAACATAGCATATATTCAACATTTAGAAGATGGAGAGAAAATAAGCACACACACACATACAAAACAGTAATATGCATCTTTATCTAGAAAATACACCTTAGGTAAGAACTCTAATGCTGTTGGAGGGACACTGTATCTTGAAGAACAAAGCTGCATGTTTCATATAAACGGTGTTTAATGCTTTCACAATACTTCTTGCAATACAGGAATCAATTTTACTTCCAAAACCAGCATTATGTGGTTTGCCTGAGCGTTTGAGATTTGCTTTTCCTCTTAGCAAAGGCATACAAAAACCAAATGATCTTAGTTATTAATAGTTACTATTCAGACTGAAATTCTTCCCTGTATATTAAAGCTATCTGGAAATTACTCTCAAAATTGAAATGAATTAAAATTAAACCTCTCTAATTCATATTAATAAAAAAAGATAGGATCAACCAGTTTCCTGGAAGGGAAGTTAGCACATTAAAGTATTCTGTATTCTGGTTCTTGTTCTCCCCACTCCTATTAATGTAACTAAAACAGAAGCACCATTACTTTCAACTTGAAACTCCTTGTGACAGTTATAGTATTTGAATTTAGTTCTTTAAAAAAAAGTTTGTGGCATGAGTCTCGAAAAGAAAAAAAAGAGACTTTCTTTACAAAAGTCAGATTTTTTTTCTTTTAAATCAAAAAAGTACCCAAAATAGTTTTAGGATACTTTATTCACTTGCTCTTGGAGGATCTCAAAGTCCCAAAGGAGGGCTGTAAGGAAAATACCCTCTACAAATATTTAAAAACTCCGAGAATGCAGCTGGAATCACAAATATGACATCTTCCAAAACCTGGAAAAAGTATCAGAAGCAGTCCTACAGAATTATAATTCTTCTGCACAGTCAGATGAAGAAAAAAATTATTTTATGCCTTCTACAGAATGTACAAATATAAAAAGTAGAATAGCATCTAGGAATTGTAAAAAATTCCCTAGTACATTTTTAATAGTAATTTCATTCCTGAGACAAACCTTTGGCTTTTCATGCTGCTGATACCTGGGTGGCAGTAAGGAGCACCCCTTCTCCCTTGTATTTGACCAGAAATACTGTTTCTGAGCCACCTTTCCCTTTTTGCCCCACTTTCTGGTCAGGATACCTCTTTGCACATGAACGTGCAAACAGCTTGGAATCAGGAGGTTCACAGGTAAAACGCTGTGGGAAGGACAATGCCAGGTGGGAAAGAGCAATGCCAGAAGTGTTTCGCAGGCAGAAGGGGACAGGCTCAGCCCAGCACTCCATTACACTGGCTGTCACCCAGCGCAGTGACTGAGCAAGGCTTCCCTCCCGTCTGGAAAGCAAATTACACAGACTCCCCTGCTTTCCCACTGCCTGCCTTGTGGCATAGCCCTAGCACAAGCGACTGATCTGCTCTTCTGATGATCTAACTCACCAATTCAGCGGTACAAACACACTCATGTAGGTATGAAAAGTATGCTTAGCAACTACTAATTTCTGGGATTAGACCTATTTGAGGGTAAAGAACAATACTACCCTCTGAGAACTCTCATATATGTACAAATACCTGAAGGGAGAATGAAAAGAGGATGGGATTAAACTCTTCTCAGTGGTGGCCAGTGACAGAACAAGGGGTAATGGGTATAAATTAACACACAGAAAGTTCCATCTCCACAAGAGGAAGAACTTCTTGACTGTGAGGGTGACAGAGCCCTGGAACAGGCTACCCAGAGTGACTGTGGATTCTCCTTCTCTGGAGATCTTCAAAACCCACCTGCATGCCACTCTGTGCCCTGTGCTCCACAGGATCCTTTTTTTTTTTCCCCTCACCATTGCTATTTTCTGTTCTCTCACACTACTTGTCTGGCAGTAATGCCTAGTACGGTCTACAAAGATAAAGACATAATGGTACTTTAAAGGTCTGCCTCCACATTATAAGGCAGGAGAGCATTAGGTGCCCTTCCTGTATTTCTCCATCCACAGAGTAAATGCTTCTATTATGGGCTCTCTCTTCTTTCCCAGCTGGAGAGGAGTCCTATTTCCTCAAGTCGGTTCTTCTATTCGATAAATTTGCAAATGCTCTCAAAAAGAAGGGTTTTCAATCCCAAATATGGCTGTTTCAACACCCCTTATTCCTAGGCTAAGACTAGGATCAAAGGCAGGGAGACAACTAATAAGTACGGCACAAAGTAACAGTGGTAGCAGGTTTTCTGTGTGGATTCCCTCCTACTCCGTGCTCTCTAACATTTAGTTCACTGAATTTTCAAAAAATCAAATTTTTCATGCCAATAACTTCTAATTCAGCTTAATTCCATTTACACTCGTAAAACTTTCAGATTTCTAGCTGCAGCTCATTAAGGCTCTTGCTGCTTGAACAAAATGAAAAGTCTGTTTTACCTTTGACTTCAGCTTCTGCGGCAGAGCTCTGAGACTTGAATTCCAGGGCTTTAAGCACAATTAGACTTAGGGCTCTGAGAAGGGTTTGGTCAGGACCACTGTGGCTGTTATCTCCAGGATGTGGCTCGCTTCCTCCAAAGTAGCTCGTTTTTTCACCGAGAGGGATCTGATTAAGCCAAGGCAAACTCACACCTTGCAGAACCCCATTACTCAGTGTAAGAACATCCTCAGATAAACATGGCTTTTGTAAAGACTTCGATCCACTTACAGAATCTTCTCTAGATTTGTAAAGGATGCATTTTTTAAGGAGCATAATTAATTTCTTCTTGAATAAATAATGAACTGATGAGCTAATGCAATTCAAGATATAAGAAACCTTCAAAAATAACACTCTCTGGCATCTCAGGGGTACTTCTAATTCAATTCTGGAAGCCAAAAGAGCTTCAAGCAGATCTATGAAACTGATCAAATTGTTTGCAGCTTCAGAATAAGGTGAAGTATAGTGGTGACTGTCAAAGTGATGGCACAAAATGGAATTATAAAACCCTTCAAGCACAGCATCAAGAGGAGCCAGCAACTTCTTCAAGACACCTACAGCAAAAAGAGGACGTTAGAGAGTTACGCCTGCTGAAGTACACCACAATCAGCTATATCTCCTAAAATATCCTCATCAGATAAGTAGCAACCAGCTGACTGTGATTATTTTCAGTTTTTAAGCATATTAAAAATGTTAAAAACCAATGCATTTTTAGTAGTGTTTTCCTCTCTTTTCACCTAAGAAAATAACGCCATGCTATTCATATTTTCAGACCAGCACTCTGGAATTTATAAGTAATATTCCTCCCCCTAGCGGGCACTTGTATATTGATAATATCATAAATTTTGCTACAGTACCTGCTTTAGGTAAAACTTTATCTTTCAAAATGTCCCTGATAATGGCTGTAAGAGTCCACATACATTTTGCTGCTTGAGGATTCATAGGGAGTTCTGACAAAATATTCAGAGTAAAGGTGAGCCAGGTGACATTTAGTGCATTCTGGGAAAAAAAAAAAAAAAGAAAAAACAAGTCAAAAATAATCATGAATATTGGAATCATTGTGCAAATTAAATTCAACCACAATAAATGAATTTTAAATTGTAGCTTTTAGAAGACACAAACACAGGCATAGGGTAAAACAGGTGGAAAAAAGAGATCCTCATACTTTTAAATAGGAAGACCTGTATTTACAGATGCAAAGTCGAATAGCCATGTAATGGAATTTATCTGTATTTTCCAGAAATGGAAAAAAACCCCAACCTGTTAATGACACATGACCTGCCATAAAACCTGATAGTGCTGTAGAAATTAGTAATTCACAGTCTCACAGACTTTCCCATCTTTGAAATAAATATTACAAACACGTTTCTGAAAGAAATCTCTGTTCAGAGAAGGAATTAGGGTACAATACATATTCATCAAATATATAACAAGTAGAAAAACTATAAATCATTGAAATATTCAAACAACAAAATACAGCAGAGTATCTGATTAGCGTTCAGTAGGTTATTGCCTATTGTTGTCACTGCATCACCTAACATCTCAATTAACTGTAAACATATTGATAAAAGAGCTTATTGGGTTTTGGCAGTTTATATACTGCAAGTGTAAAAAGACGATATTTCTTTACGTCTCGGAGACATTCTTCCCTTTAAATTAGTTTCAGATCTTTATACAGAAGAAAATATTCCTCCTCATATTCCAAACTTTACTCCCACTACATGTCCCATCTCCCTTCTTTCCACACATGCTTGTGCCTCTCCTAACATATCTGAAAAACTCTCTTGCAATGTTTATTGTATATCCTTCCTATCAATCATTTCTCACCTCATATCTCTTTATGAGAAGACTATCTTATACATATTATTTTGTAGAGCTTTCACCTTGTTCCTGATGCCGGGTTGAAGACAGCTTAACACAACTGCATGATATTTTCAGTGAAATAACATGCTGAACACCAGTGGAGTGTAGATCTGCCTTCCAAAAATTAGAGCATAAGAGACCTGCAGGCAACACATGCAGGAAAGGAGCACTCCTGGCACTGCTCCATGGTCTAATTGCAGAACGCACACCTTAAGAAGTACATAGAGATTTTACCCATAGCGATTTTTAGT
Organism: Eudromia elegans; assembly: GCA_003342815.1. Lineage (NCBI taxonomy): Eukaryota > Metazoa > Chordata > Aves > Tinamiformes > Tinamidae > Eudromia > Eudromia elegans. Next base: position 153,438 of record PTEX01000153.1, on the reverse strand, counting down.
CATGTAGACCTTGCTTTTGTGCCAAAAAAGCACTACAAAAAGCAGGCTCTAGAATCAAATGAAAGAACCTAAAGGCCAATATTCATTACCTTATTATTTCCAAGCTGTGGTTTTATCATGCTCATTTAAGGTTTTCTTATACTCACCTCTTCCTTCAGCTGGAAATACACAAGAGATGCTAAACTTTTTGATGCCATGTGAGATAACAGCTGATTAGAACTATTCAACAGCCCAATCTGGAGACATGTGAAAAAAACAAATATTGAAGTTACAATTTCCTTTTCCTTTACATAAAATTATTTCAAAAGTTTATAAACGCTTACCAGTTTTGAGTCAATTTCTGCCTCCTTCAAAAGACTGACAAAGATATCGCAGTATTTCTGTCTTGTATTGGATTCAATTTCCTGGGACTGTACCTTTGCTACCATCATCTGGATCACAGTTAACTGAAGCAGCATCACTTCTCGTGGGCACAATGAGCAGCTGATGTTTGCGGAGTTATTAGATACGTCATCTGTGATAGGGACAGCAGTGCCTGAAATACCAGGGTCCTGATGGCTCCTAATACCACTATTAGGAGATGGCAGATGCATCTGATTAGCTGATTCATCTCTTTTGGGTGACTGCTCAACACGCAGATTGAGCAGAGACGTATAATGATGGCTCTCTTTTGCTAGTGGAAGGCCCACCAGAACATCCTTATACATCTGCTGCAGCAGAGAGATCTCCATTATGAGAGCCGTAAATATTCTGGAAAAGTCTTTCCTGATTACTTCTGGTCACTGCAAATTTGTTTTGAAGATGTTTTTATCCATAAGAGAAACAGAAGCACTATTAGGCATTTCTCTTCTGCTTTACCTACAAATAAATAGTCGACTGTTACTGAGCTTAATAGATAAACAGGAAGATACAAAATAATAGCACGCACATTTTTAGAGTTAATACTACCCTCATTAAACTAATTTTGAAACAAACATTCACTATGTTTTTAATAGTGAGAGTGATAAACTAACAATCACATGAAACTTTGTCCCTATGAGACATTTAAATTACTTACAAAAACGACCACATAGTAAAGGCATTTATAGTTCCTAGTAAGATACTACTGAAACTAAGGCTGATTTGCTGAGCCTAGTGCAAACAAGAATAACTACTAATAGCACTTTATCTGAAAAAAGAATGTAAAAGAATTTTGATCAAAAACTCCTCTACCGTTGTGTGCCTAAACCTCATTGCCTTTGTGTGATTCCTCCAAAAATAGACATGAAGCTGGAAAAAAAATGCACTCATTATTCCAGGAAATGGTTTTTACTCCACTAAGTTAGGGTAGGGCAGCACATCTCAAGAAGAAACAAATGGACCATAGGAAAAAAAACAGTGAGAATACATGGGATGGAAGAACAGAAATCTGATTTAGATATCCAATAAGAAGACAAAAATAATATATTTAAAATCACTAAGTTCCTTTTTCAGCTGTATTGGGAGTGATAGGAATTTTAAATATCAGCCCTTCCAGGGTAGTTTTAACACATTATCTACTCGGAACCCTTTTAATAGAGGAAAAAAAAGCATTATCTTTATCTATTGCCAAGTTGAGAGGGGGGGGTGAGTTTTTCCTTATAGGAATTTACTAATTAAATTTACTAATTAAAGACATTTGCTTGAAGGGGGAGAAAATGTCAGCAATTAAATTTGCTTCAGACATAATAAGCAAGAATACAGTGAAAAGCACAAAGCTGGAGCAAAAATAAATAAATAAATAAAAGGCAATCCTATGCATAGTCAGGAAATGACAAATTCCACCCCTTGCTTGGGTTATTTATTTGTGTTATTCATGACAGCATCTAGAAAGCAATTAAGATAAGGCCCCACAGTGCCAGACACTTGCACAAACAACAGGGAGCAGCTCTAAAGAGCCTAGATACAGACAGATCAGGCTGGGAGGATAATTATACAGGCAAAAAATAGAATAAATATTTCGGTATGTATTATTTCCACAACTATTTTAGGCTTCAAAATCAAAAACAAAGTCACGCAGAGTTGCAGACAGGGGAGGGAAAAGAATAAATAGGACAGAAAAGGAAATAAGGGAAGAGAAATGAAGGTTCAGACGGTGGCTGACACTTGTAAGGTTAGGAATCAACATAAACCAAACAAGTCAAGCTTGGATGGTGGCAAATGCCATCAGAATACCCTGAGAGGGAATTATTAGAATTATTTTTTCCAGGGTGAGATGCTTAACTCAGCATGAAGCCACAGAAACCATTGGCTGGGCAAAAATCAAAAAAATACAGTTTTTGAATATGACGCTACTGTTCCATTTAGTTCTTTTTCTGACTTCTATTTTAATATAGAATTCTATATTAATGCTCCGAGGCATCTGCGAGGGGCAGGAAATCTCCTACCGGATCCCGGCGCCGGGAGGCAACGCCCGCCTCCCCTCAGCGCCGCCGCCGCCGCCTCAGCGCCCCGCCCCCGCGCGCAGGTCCCGCCCCCTGCACGCAAGCCCCGCCCCGAGCGCAGGCCCCGCCTCTCCTCACCTGGCAGCGCGCACCCCGCTTAGTCACCCCGAGCGGCGCGCAGACGACCCCCCCCCCCCAACACCTTCCTCCCCGTCGCTAAGCAACCGCGCCGAGTCTGCCGCCCCCGGGAGACGGGGGGCGGCGAGGCCCAATCCTCCTCGGTCGCGACGCGGGCGCCACTGCAGCCCGCGCCTTCCCTCCGCCCTCCTCCTGCTCCGCCGCTCCCCTCTGTCGCAAAGCCCGCGACGCCTTTACGGCCGGGGGCGGGGCAGAGGGCGGGGCCGCCGTCAGCGCGGCGCCCAATCGTGAGCGGCGGCGGCGCGCGGCCGGGGGCGGGCCCCGAGTGGCGGCCGCCGATTGGTCGCGCGGGGGGTCAGTCCCTGCCCGCTGACCCCGCCGCGCGCCGCGGGGGGCGGCTCGGTGCGAAGTGTCCCCGCACGGCGCGGCCCCCTCCGCGCCGCCTCCGCCGCTCCCCCCCGCCCCGGCGACAGCGCGGGGGGCGGCCGCGCAGCGGGGCCGCCTCCCCCCGCCCACACCGACAGGTAACGGCCGCGGGGGGAGGGGGGAACCCCGTCTGCACCGGCGGAGGGGAAGGGGGGGCGCGACCCACGGGCTGGTCACTCCCGAGGGGCCCCTCCGTAGGGCCGAGGGGAGCCGGCCCCGCTCCCCGCCGCCCCCCCACGAAGAGGCGCTCAGCCCTCCGCCGCCGTGACGGCGCTCGGGCTGCCCGCACGCCCCTACTCGCGGCGCCCCCGGGCCTGTCCCCGCCGGGACCCCCTCCCTGCGCGCTGCCCCTGGGCCGAGGGAACCCCCGCCGGGTTCGGTACCTGCCCGCCAGGCCACACAGCCCCCGCCGGGCGGTCCTGGCTCCTCTCTGCGCTGCGGGACGAGCAGCTCCGCTCCGTGGGGCGCTTCCTCACCCGCCCCCGCGCCGCGCTGCCCTCCTGCGCCGCCTCCCTGCGGAGCGGGGACGGGCCCGGCCGGGGCTGCCTCTGCCCGGCGCCCCACGGGCTCCGCAGCCCGCGCCTCCCTCACCCCGAGCTCCCACCCCGGGCATATCCCCCTCTCCCTCCCCAGCGTTGAGGGATTTTCCTGTTCCGCCCTTCTGCTGCTTCGGGGCTAAGTCCTTTTTGCTCTCCGATTCTCCCTCTTGCACCATAATGTGGCTCAGGGCACCTCTTTTTTTTTTTTTTTTTTTTTATTTTTTTTCCTGTTTTAGGTTCCTGCTGCCCTAAAGGAGAATCAAAAATCGTGGCTCCAAAGAATGAAATAAGAAGAGAAAAAGCAGCGCTCAAAAAAATAAAAAAAGGAAAAAAAAAGGTAACATTTCACATAGACTCTCCAAAATCGTCCTGTGTGGTTTGCTTATGTTTGGGGCCTCACGTTGTGGCTATTTTTGATAGATTTGAATAGGTAGCATTAGATTTCTTTGTTCTCTTAAACCTACTTGCTAACGCGCTTTGAAAGTTGAAAAGCTTTAAAGCCTGGTTGAAGTTCTGTTCCTCCCTCTTCTTGTTCATTTTCTGAATTTAATCTACGAACATTATTTTCATTATGTCTGCTATGTAATGTTTTGTTTTTTTGGTGGCTCCTCATTTCAGGAATGTCATTTAGAATGACTTCATTCTGGGTAGTTAAAAGCTTCTTAAAGCCTTTTCACGGGCTTATGGGTACAACACATGACTTGTAGTAGCTGCTTGGGTTCTAACATCATTATTGGGGTAGGTCATGGTAATTACATTATGTTGGTTTAGGTAGATCTGACTTCTGCGTGTGTCAGGCCTTTTTGCACTGTGTTGTAACTGAGTTGCAAAAATTGAAACTCATTTAGTTGCATGGTTTTTTTTGCTTACAAGTGCTAGCTTTCTGTGTTGAAATTGGAAGAAGATAATACTGTTAGATAGTGAGGGAAAAATGTAAAATGTGGCATCAAAAATTGAATACTGCCGTTAAAAGGAGATTTCCGGAGAAGAGGATTTCTTAGGGTGAGCTGCGTGTCCTTTGTGGTAGGAAGATTTAGAGATGGGCTTTAGAAAGAAAGTGAGCAGGAACGGGGCGGGGGAAAGATGTCTGTCAACCTTTTTCCACATCCTATTTTCAGTATGCTCTGAATAATGGAGTTCCTGCTCGTTCTTTTAATGTAAAGTCTGTACTGAACCCATTTTAATTCATTTCAAATGTAGATGAACCTGTGTTATTTTGGCAACTATATCCTCTGTACATCCTGCTTGTGTTTGTCACGTTTTCAGAGATGCCATTGACTGTAGCATAACATTTTTTGTTGTCAGCAATACGTTACTTTTTTGTATTGGTTGCAGGGGAAGCACAATGCCTGTTGCCAATAACCTTGTTCAAGGATGGATCATTTTTCTAAAACAGCCATCTTTAGGGTTTAATGAAGAGTAGCTGTTAAACTTGAAAGATTAAAAAGAACAATCCCCAGTAACACTAGTGCAACCTACTTTGAGATGTGTTTTAAAGATACAGTGGAGAAATATCCCGATTATTTTGATAGATTACTATAAAAACACATGTTTACACTGGAACGAGTGAAAGGGGCCAGGGTAATTACCTACTATATTGTTACCAAAATCCCCCTTGCAATTTGAATGTGCATTAGTACAAACTTGTCAATGCAATTATGCCACACCTTTTTTATATGAAGTTGGTTTATTATAACAACTTCTTTAAAACTAAACCAGTGCAGCTAACATAGGGCTGTGCGTTAATGTAGCTTAATAAACAGGACACCTGTGGTGCTGTTAAGTCCTTGGATGTTTAGGATTTATTCACAGATAATTTCAACTGTTCTTCTCGTTTGTGAAGCCCCTTAATGTGAAATGCCCTTTAACATGAAATGCCAATGCAGTTGGTCTAGATACAGAGACTAAAACTGAATTTGCAGAAATGGGGCATTTAACTTCTGACAAATTTATATATGGTCAAGGCCTGTACTCTGGAGGAAATGCAGCATATTTTGAGTATAGCTCTTCCCTTAGATAAAGTTGCAAATGCAGACTTTATTATCTTCAGTCTATATGCTCTTTTTCTTTTTTCTTAGAAAATGTGCTGAGAGACTATTTCCTGTTGTTCCAGGATTTACTTAAAATGATACTATCAAAGTGAAAAACAGTTGTTTTCTCCACTCTAGTTATCTAATGAATTTTGTCCTCTCAGACTCTTTTTAAAGAGTGTTTTAAGAAAAATACCAATTTAAATGCTTTGAAGACCATTGAGTGAAATGAGCTTTTTAAACAGCACTCACTATTCAGTTCTAATATTTGTAATACAACTGATGAAGTGATTGCTTTAGTAAATTTTGAACTAGCCATTTTTTTCTGTTTCTGTTGTTTAATGAAGTGTTGATTCTTGTATGCTTTAATGGTAGCAAGTCATGTTAAGTCATTATATGAATTTTATAAACTAGCACTTGCACTGAGATATTGCTTACTTTTTTAAGGCAAATTTTTTCATCTTACTCTGTATCGTTCTTTGAAACTTAATAACAGCACCACTGTAACTTGAGAGAGATTATCTTATGCTGTACTCGTGGTTCAGGTTGATCACATATGAGTAGGAATCTTTTAGAAACGTTAATAGTGGATGCGTTACCAGAGCTTTCCTAAGGCAGGATCTCTTCTCTTGTTCTCCACTCTGCACAATAAAGTCATCTGAGCTGTGGAAGTTCACTTGCTCTGCGTCAGGACCCAAACTGGACCTTACAACATCCCTGTGAAATGGATAATAGTTGGCCAAGTTACCTCTGGTTTTGAGTTGCTGCCACCTGCAGAAGCTCCCTTTTTAGTGTATATTAACCCTGGAGAGCATCATACATTACCACAGACAGTTCCTGTTGAGGTAGTAGTTTTAGATCACACTTAGTTTAGGTTAATTTTGTCCAAGCACAACTGAGGTTCAGATATGATTCACAGATATGAACACATGCTGCTTTCCCGTGCTCTCTGGTCTGAAGAAATCCTCAAATAGGAAATCAAGCAACATATGAAGATGATAGTTACATTTAGATTTCTCGTTGAACACACATCGATCATTTTTAAAATGCCATTTGAGTGAGAACATTCAACTTGTTTGAGTTTAGAATTGGCAGAGAGAAATGGGTTGTAGGAATAACAAACATTAATGTGATTATTCTTAATCCACAAGGCTTTTCCCTCTTCCTGTCTTCTCCAGTATCTTAGAACATTTCAACCAGGGATGGTTAGGGTCTGGACTGATGAGACCTGCGGTAGCCGTTAAGTGTCCTGTGTAATGATGCACTTTTATTTTTGTGTAGCAGTAGGTTGATGCTGGTGAAATAATGTCCTTATTATGTTCTTCAATGTGTAACGTTATGGCCTAGGTCTGAGGCTTGTCAGGTCATCTGAATGAACAAAATAATACAGGGCCTCATTTTTAGCATCAATCTTGAACTATCTTTAAAGTAAAAATATAGATATGTCAGAATTAATTTTCCACATAGTGTTTGCAGTGACTTGTTTAATGAAGGATCACACTGATGTGTAAAAGTCTCAGATCTCTTTGACAACATGAGATAACATGAGATATTATCAATAGGTAATGAAGATGTTTGTCTTACTATTTTAGTTGGTGTGCTACTTCTACTACAATTATTAGTATTTTAAGCAAACTTTGTCTAGTCTTTCAGTAAGTGACTTCACTTTCACTAAAAATATAACTTCTTTTTATTAAAGTTGCAGATCTTACTCTTGCCATATGCAGCTAATTTTCCTTTGGGGGGAAAAAAAAAGCTTGTTACTTTTTTAGTGGAGCAATCTGTTACCTTGTCTGTAGTCTGTGAAGTCAGTGCAATTCTAATTTGCATCAGCTAATAAAAAATGTGTGGGTTTTAAAGTGAAAATCATGAAAAAAAAAATTTAAAAAGGTGAACTAACGACCAATCGTCTATGCAAAAAACAAGGCTAGAAATGTGATCAAATGAGGTCATGGCAGTGCAATTTTGTGCAGGGCTGTGAGCATATCTGCAGACCTTGTGTGTTTTATCTTGGGAAGTAAAGCTCTTGAAAACGTGTATAAGAGGAATGGAGAGTGCTTTTTTCATTCTCTTCTCTGAGCTATCGTCAGGAAGGAAAGATTCTATGTTGCGTTAAGTGACAGAAATTTTCACTTAAGCTAAAAGCTGCATAGTTCTTATGCCTATTTTGGTACAATTCACAGAAGAAACAAGTCAGATTTGTTCTTGTATGATCTGCTATATGATAAAGTAATTAATGCTTTTATTATTTATTATGTTACTGAGGTGCCAAGTCATGGTCTAAGTTCCCGTTGTGTTCAGCATTGCATACGTGCACTTCAAAGAGTCTCAAAGAGCTTGCAGCCAAAGTGAAAGAAAGGTCAGACAGAAGAGGTATACAAAGAATTAATGAATAATATTAATTAGCAGAGGCTCTCCAAAGTGCTGGCAGGAATGGTCTGACTGTGGGGCTGATGCTGTTAACTCTAGGTGACGGGGAAGGAGGATTAGCCCTTCTTATCTGAAGGAAGAAGCTGGGTAGGGATTGTAACAGCCGTTTACTAAACTTAGGCATAAAAGGGAAAGTGTTATGTATGAAGAAAGGGCTGAAGATGTTTGAGGTGAAGGTATTGCTTGTTTTTTCAAAGTGTGTTCTCCCGTTTGTAAAATGCAGTGTGTGTGTGAGGCTGGATTATTGTGTGAGGGAGAGAAGCCTCTGCACTAGAGAAGTCCAGTGGAAGGACAGGGAAGACCGTGATCTGTATTGTCAAGTTATATTCTTTAGATAAAGAAAGTTAGATCTGATAGAGGAAAAAAAAAATGGTTCAGGAGGAACTAAATGGATCGTGTACGTTTTTAATGGAGTCTGGTTCCCATACAGGGACATTGCACAGAAATATTTGCTGTACCTTTGCATCCATGCTTGTTCTATGGCAGAAAAAGGTGTGGGAAATCCCGAAAGAAGGATTGTTCAAGTGGTGTAGTGCATCTCTAGTATCTCTCTTTTTTTCCTGTGTTTTTTTTTCTTTTTTTTTCTCCACTATGTATATGTTTTTTCCAATATTCTCTGCAACCTTTTCTTTGTCTGTCGCTAGCACCCTCCCAGCCTCTGAAGAACTGTCCAATAATGAAGGAAAGTACACTTTTCTGGCATAACTGCATTATAAATTAGAATTATACTGTAAGCCAAGGTAAAACTAAGTAGGCCTTTCTCTTTTACTCTTTGCACCTAATAAGAAATGTCATTCTTTTTAAGGGGTAGCAGGTTGTTTGACACACATGGGCACACAAGATTATGAATAATGAAGACAGTGAAGAGTGGGACATACATCACAAAGTGACAACCTTTATAAGGTAATGCAGGAACTCATTGAATTTATCCTGTTTTATTTGCAAAATCAGTTCGGTAGCTGTCCTCTGTTTTCATGGTGCTATTGTCATTATAACCAAGAACGTCTAGGCACATTTTTCTTCTCATTTTATATTTTTTGCTTGCATGGAGAAAGCCAACATGTAGCAATCCAAATGCATACTGTGTTCTGAATGAAATTGATTATAGTTGCAAAACATTAACTAATAAGTGCCAAATGGCTAATGACTTCCAGTAGTCCTTTCCATATCCAAAGATTGCTGCTATAAATGAGAATCTGCAAATGGGAATTTTAAATGGCTGTGGAGCGGAAGTGGAAATGTTTTCAAAGCTGATATGTGTCTACAACTATCCTGAAACCTTTAACATTGCAGTTAAGTATTCTTGTGATTTGAATTTCATTGCTTGCCATGGGGGAGAGAATAGATATCTTGCAAAACTCCACAATATAAAAGGAGCTGCTTATGCCTGACTTTGTCCCCTGTTTTTGTACTTACGTACTTCAGTACTAGCTAATTTGAATAAACTCTGCTAGTCACATGCAACATATGGGGCCAATGCCAACTTTTTATAATGCTGCATTACAAATATACCCACCAGCTGAGAAGTGTGATCTAAAGAGCTTTGCTTTCCCTTAACCAACTGTCTTCATAGATACTTGGGGGGCTGCTGCTGGCCCCTTAATGAGAAATACTGTAACTTCTCTCCTGGTCTGTTCAGTCATCCAATCTCATTCTGTAGTATTTTCAGTAACAAGTTTGACCTTCGCTTTCAAGACGGTATGAGATCCTGCAAGTATTATTCCTTCACAAAGAATATTTCATTTTTATCAGATGCTTTCAGTTTGGGGAAAAAAATTCCATATCTTGCTTTTCTATACATGCAGAAAGTAGAACCTGAGCAGAATGTTCTGGTTTTTGAGGCATCTTCTGGCCCATGCTTATCGGGCAGGTTTTACTGTCAAGTCTCCTGAAAATCCAAAGGAAGATCTTGGCTGTGTGATTGGAATTTCATTAACAGTAACATTACTAGTGTGATCTAGATGAAATGCAATTTTCATCTGCACCTGTCTCGCAGGTGACCGTGTTCTGAAGTGCTAATTAGAGTTTAGAAAGACCTTAGCAAAAGCATATTAGAGTCAATAGAAATTCTTCCATTGTCAGCTGATTAGTCAAGTTTGATTTTTGGATATGCTGCAAAAGCTGAACTATTGAGTAATCAAATGCTGCTTTTTGAGGTGTCTTTACTTCCAGTACCTGATAATGCAATCCATATTACAAAACAAAGCTAAATTAGTTTCTAAGCTGTATATACTCTACGGAGCTAGAAAATACTTCATAACCACATACTGTAATGGTTTCTGTTGCCATATGTGGTATCTTGAAGCATTTGTAAATGTCAAAGCCAGGTGTTTTCTGTGTGCAATTTTCATATTCACTTTGTAAGTAGGGTCATTGTAGCTACCTCTTACTTCTGAGTTTATATCTCTGCAAACAGCACATAAATAACTTCATTAAGGGCTGAACAAGTTCTTAAGAGTTAGTAGATACCTAAGCCTTTATCTAGAAGGACATCAGTGATGGATGTTTTCACTTCTCTTGTCTGCATGTGTATCTGGATTGCAGGAAAACGAGTGCCCGGTGGGATGCAGGGAGTTAATTGCAGTGCCTTTTGAATGACCTGTGAATCATAAGGATCTGGAAATCCTTGTATTTACATAGATGAAGAGTTAGATGGTGGTGAGGGTTGACATCCTAATAAAATAGGGTTGCTGTAAAGATAGTTTAAAATTCTTCTTTGTCTTGAGAGATTTTGTACTAGTAAGAGTAACTTAATTAACTTTACAGGAGATTTTCTAGGCAGATGAGCAGGTTTTTTTCCCCCTTTTGATCTTGAGGTTGTGTGTTGGTATCCATTGCAATCGTTCCTGAATATTTTCCAAGATGTGATGCATAATATGTGTGAAAATGCAAGCATTTAACAGATCTTTTGTACTGTGAAAGAGTCTCAAAATATCTGATTTTTTGTGTTTGTTTTTTGTTTTGTTTTGGTTTTTTTCTTCTCCCCAGCCAGGTAGCAAGTAGAACTGAAGATGAACACTTTTCAGACAGAGCATGGAGTATAGTACTTATTTCTTTCCCAATACATGCTGGTGTCTAGACTGTTTTACAGCAGCTATTTTAGATAGCCTTCTGGCCCGGCTCCCTCATATGCTCTATCAAGGTAATTATAAATTGAATTGTTCTGGTATATGTGCTGGTAGTGTTTGAGGACTGTATTAAATGCACCTGTGTTTTCTCAGGTCTCATAAATGACTATCTTTTATAATCCAAGGATCAGACACAAGGTCCTTTAAAGTGTTTATGTACTAGTAAAACATTCCACAAGCCAAAATACAGGCAGTAGCCTGTAGCTTAAAAGAAATTTTTTAGTATGAGTGTTGGTGTTACTAATATTCCTGTGCAGTTTGTCACAAGAAAAAGTTCTATTAGATGCAAATATTTGTGCTTTAGTTTAGAAGTGATACATTTTTAGTACGAAAAAATAACTCTAGAAAAGAACATCTAGGTGCTCCAGCAAGGAAGCACGGTTTTGTGTAACAGTTTAGATAATCTATTTGGCCAATATCTCTGGAGTTGGTGATAATAACCATGCTGTGATCCTAAATGAAAGTCGGGTTGTGGAGATTTTTCATTTTCCTTATTACTCAGGTTGCTTTAAGAGTGGACTGTTTGTTGATGCTGTCATTTCAGAACAAAGTGCTTTCTATTTATAACAAATAAGTGTCCCTTTTTGTTGTAGTTCAGTGATTTGAACCATGTGCTGTATTTTTGCTAGCAGTAGTGAGTCTGTAATTCTTCGCTATATGTAAAATGGCTTTGTTCTCGGTATGGAGAGTAAGTCTTAGCATTGCTTTCTTGGTATCCTTTTTCTTTGATCCAGTGCTAATTTATTCATGTTTTATATTGATTCAAGGTGACTAATATGACCTCATGACGCTTCTGTAAAAGCCAGATTCAGCTAGGATGTTACACCATCACTGTCGGAGAAACCCTGAGCTACAGGAAGAGTTGCAGATTCAGGCTGCAGTTGCTGCTGGCGATGTTCACACCGTGCGCAAGATGCTGGAGCAAGGCTATTCTCCAAATGGTCGGGATGCCAATGGCTGGACCTTGCTTCATTTCTCTGCAGCAAGAGGGAAAGAGAGATGTGTCCGTGTCTTTCTTGAACATGGAGGTGAGTTGAATAGAGAAAAGTCTTGATATCCATCTTGCAGCTTTCTCTCATTTTCTATTACATGCCTTTCCAGCACCAGTTCAGTGCCAAACTGCTTCTGATTATTTTTTTTCTTTTTTTCTTTGGAGTGATGCTTCATTTCTGTTTCCATCTGATGCATGCTCTGAGAATGAGGTAATAGATTAGCTTTGTGTCTTAATGCCTTTTTTGGTTTTTTGTTTTTTTGGTTTTTTTTTTCAGAATGAGCTAGGAAGTGTTGTAAGAATGAATAAGCAGGGCAGAAGATCTTACTATAAACTTAGAGGCACTCACTATAGACTATCCTTCCCTGGTAGGGAGAGTATTAGAAGAAAGCAAGTCCTTGAGTTAAAATCCTAGGGAAGAAGGTTTCATAACTCTCAAGCAAGTTAACAGGTCAGATTAAAGGCTAAGCTTCCATGCAGACTTTAACACTGTCTGCTAAGTTTTGAAGACACTTCTTTCTCTGCTAGGGTCTCATTGTCAGCTGATCCAATTGAGTTTATGGTTCTCCTGCATCCATCAGAAATAGTGAAGTTTTGTTTGAAGATGTGAGTGAATTTTTTGGTTTAAGTGGTATACTCCTCCAGCTGATAGTTATTTCCCTTCAAATGATACAGTCAAAACTGCTTTTTGTCATTGCTTTTACAAAGCCACCTAAAGTTTTGGAAATTAGTGGTCTTGAACTTTTAATCTCACTGTAGGATGTAAACTAAAAATTGGGAAAGGATCTCCTCATTCTGAGGATAAATCTTAAGAGAACTGCATTCTAGCACTGTTCCTGTGAACTGAGTTGATAAATTATAAAGTAAGATATTTTCAGTCTCAAGCAAACTATTTGAGTTCTCTTTCTGATGCTTCACTTATACCTGAGATTATACAGGCCCCTCATTTGTATCGTATTTTGTTAGATGTATAGATCATATCTAAAGATGGGTGACACTAGTAAACTGTTGTATTTGTGTCATTAATGCTACATTACTTCAGAGTAACAGTGAAATATAGCCTGAAATATTTGGCTCTGTTTATTTCCTTACTACAGTTTTCTAACCAGCTTAAACTGACAGCCACCCATGTCATTATTTGGGAGGAACCTACCAGATTGCACAAATAAATAACTTTAAATTCTACTTCTAAATGTCATATAGATAATTCCAGGACTTTAGTTTCATAATTTTATGATTTTTAGGCTGTAAATCAGATTATTTTTTTAAACTCTGTAACCTACTCTCAAAAAAGCAAATCTTAAATATTTTCATTATATAGGTTCTGACATGAGAGAACTTCTGGCTTAGCATTTTATTTCTGTTTTTGTTGTTTTTTCGCGCTTTCCCCTAAATGAAACATCAGCTGAATCTGATGCTTGTTGAGAAACATTTGTAGTGAAACATCCTTGTTCTGGAGGCAATGTGGAATTTAATCACCAGGACTAGAAAGCTGAGTAACAAATAGTGTGAGGGTTAGTCATCTACAGCAGCTTTTCTTTCACTGAGCCTTGCATCAGAAGTTGGCATGATTTGTGCCTTGCCTGGTTTTCCCTCAAAACGGAGGCATAAAAGGTAATGAGTATTTTAAAAATAATAATGTCACAAATAAGTTGTTAAGCAGTAAATGAGCTGACTGTTGAAGGTAAACTTAATCACGCCTGCTGCGTTCCTGAGAGGTCTGTGTCTGTCTTCACACAATTTTTCACCTTCCTCCTACTCAGGAAGGGGATTAGTTTGGTATTGGGCACTAATCCGTGAAGATTAAAATGATACTGTGGTGATGGACGGGGTCATTTTCTGGTGTGAATCTTAGGATGAACTGCCTGTATATGCTTATAACAAAAGAGATAGTGAGGAGGAGGAGTGAGGAGGACCCTGAAGAAGAGGAGACTGAGATGTTAGTGGGAAGAATGGGGACACACGATGGTTGTGGCCAATTTAAAGTGATGATTAAATTTAACAGGGCTAGAAATAGTTTCATAGTAGAGGGATGAGAAAGCCATGCTGGGCTGTTTGCTGAGGGTAAAGCTCTGGGATACCGAACGCTATTAACCTAAAGAGCCTTGAATGATGGTCGGGTTGAGATGGAGTTTGGCTAGTGTAGGCTGAGAAAGGATCTGGTGGTAGCTTTTTATGGGGAGTTACAACCAGCAGAAGCAACAACCAGATACAGAGATAGCGATCAGATGAGAAGTACTTGTTAGCAAGGGATAAAATGCAGAAACTTGAACAGAATCATGGAGAGACTTAATTTGCATAGGGAAGGGAGAATGGGACTTTTTAATGTACCTAATTTTAAGAAAGCAATGATTCTATTCCGTATTCATCTGCTCTCTTGGCATCACTGTTAAGACAAGGACCAACTAGACACGTGCAAGTATATAGCTGTTACTTGCCTGCTGGTGCCTTAGCACTACCAGAGCAGGACTATTTCCAGTTACTTGTATTAAAATGAAGGAATAATTCATGAAAGCTTCTAGAAATTGAACAAAGAGTAAGCGAAGGAAGTATTCAAATAGTAGTTTGCATTTTTGGTCTTGACTGCAAGTTATCTAAATTTAAGCAAGGCCATATAGAATCCAGAAGGAAATAGAGAGTAGGAAATGCTTCTTCCCCTAAGCTAGCTCATGAAGTGGTTTTGTGTATTTTCCTGGAGGTGTTTTTTTATCAATTCTGTCCAAGAAAATTCAAAATAAGGAGCCTATGTAGCCATGTTGCTAAACCTCGAGGTCGCAGTTAAACCCTAGTGGGGGAGTAAGCCTGACATAATATAGATACTTTATAGGGCTAGAAGTATTGCTTTCATGGCTTCTTAAATTAGACTTGGGTAAAGTGACCTAATGAAGGTGGCATGGAAGAAGGAAAAGTCTGTCCCACTGAGCAGTAAGTTAAAACTGTAAAGTTTTAGACTGCAATCTGGGAATCTGTCCTCTGAATTGGAAGTTTAAGGAGTCTTGTTCTCATTAACAGTTGAATTTAAATGAAAAACTTGGGTGCCTGACTTCTATATGAAATGAGATAATCTGCATATCCTTCAAAGTTGCAAATTCCCCATCTCATTTGAAATCAAACATCAGTTATTTGGTCTCATTAATAACTGATGTAGCAGTTCAAGTTTTGTCACTTTAATGTACCTAATCTTAAAGCATATTAGAAGTGACCAAATGCAGTTGTTCGTATTTCTAGGTTTTATTATCCCCAAATTAATGGGAAGCTTGAGAAGGAATAACTATAATTGCTTGACAGTCAGGCTGGAGGCAAGATAAAGAAATGCTGACAACTGCTGGCTTCATACCTTCCTAGCTAAATATACTAGTAACAGCTACTTTTTTTCCCCCTCTGCAGATTCTGGAAGGTAAGCAAGAGAATTTTTTTCCAAACTTTTTTCTACCTTGCTTGTGTTTCAGGACTAGAGAATTATTTCATGATATGAAGCAAACGTTGACATCAAGGAAAAAAAAAAATCCCAAGTTCTTAAGGCAGTATCGGCTTTGTAGCATACTTTAAGTAACGTCATAGGGACTGGAGAAATGGAAGCTGTGCGCAACATGGTACAGGTTCCACTTTTGCTGGAAGTGGCTGTGCAATCAGAAATAGTTTGTCCAGGAGATGGCAGCAAAACATTTACCGAACGGTAACATCCAGCATTCTGGTCATGTTTAAATTAGCTGCCTAACTGACGAGGTGACTGGTACCGTTACCTTGGCACAAACCCATAATTTTGAGAGAAATTATATATTTTTTTTTTTTCTCAGGAAATTTTGTCAAGACTGGCTTTCGGAAGTTTTGTTGTTCTGTGGTGCTGGTTTTTCCCCCGAACTGAAGGTTTTTTTCCCCATTCATCTTCACACAGGGAGACATATCAATTTTATGTGATTTGGTTTTTTTTTTTTTTTTTTTTGCTTGACCTTTGTCATCAACAGCAGTCCAATTTTGTGAGAAGGGAAGACATGGAAAGCTCCTTTAAAACATAGGAAAGGACATTATTGTTATGTGAGCTAAAATAAAATAATTTGTGTCAAAGATGCAAGCATGCAAATGTTGGGACCTATCTAATTGAATCTGGCAGTGATATAGACTGAATAAGAATGCAGCAGTGGCCTGTGCCTTGGTCGGAGGGCAGAAAAGGTGGATGTGCATTCCTTGTGTGACAGAGAAGAGAGCAGGCACAGCACCAAACTGTGGCTGTCAAACACACAGACTTGCTCTGGGTGGAAAATAGACCTTTGCTGATACTGTCTCCTTTCCATTATGCCCACCTTTCTCCCTAACTCTGCTTTCCAGAATGCATCTTAATCCCTTGCATCTTAATCTCCATGTTTGTGCTTCTCACTGAAGGTATGTATTGCCAGTCGGGAAGCCATCTAGAATAGTCTGAGCCGTGAGAGGGAACAGCCCCTGGGAGAGGCTCTCCTCGCTCTGAAATACTCCCGTAGTCTTCAGTGACTTCATGGGATTCCCTGCTGGGTTTTGGGCGTCTGCACAGTGCAGTTCAGGAACCAGCTTCACAGTCACTGCCTGCGTCTTCCCACCAACATGTGGATGCTTCAGCAGTTAATTTTTAATCATTTAAGGTGTAACTTTGTAGATTGCTGAAACTTTTGCTGCCTTTCATAGAAGACAGGAGGGCTGTTGCCACTAGGGGTCTAAACTTGCTTTGTTTTGCTCTGGTTACCTACTCTATTTGCTAGAGGCAGTTCTCTAGTTTTATTTCTCTGAGCACTGTTTTATTTGAGTAGTGAGGCTGTCTTGGGCACCCCCCACTCCAGACCTTTATTTAAAATTTAAAAAAAAAAAATCCATGAAGTTGCTGGATGATTTTTGCAGCTGTGTTCAGAACTTTCTTGTCTTTCCTTTTATTTTGGTAAAGTCTCTGTCTTGGGGCATTTTCCAGATATGGTTATAGTAGATCCATATTGGAAACCTCTTACTGTTCTGTAATAAAATCTTTACATATTCAGACCTTTAGGCTAAACTAGCTTATAATTAATATTATACTCTGAACTTAATTCACAGTAAAACAGAAGTTTAAGATGGGAATTGGTCTTCCCATGCACTCTATTTGCTTGCCAACATATTTCCAAAAAAATCTGCCCTTTTTGTAGGGTAGATCAAATTGCCTCTCAAGTGATACATCTAGTCACTGGGGGGTTATAGTCTTCAGCCAATATTGTTTTAAACCAGAATATTCTCAATGTCCTCTCCTTAGGAAGGACAGAGCTCACCAGTTTTTCCAGTAGGTATGCTGCATACTGAGTGTGTCAGCTTTAGGTTAGTCTCTTGTGCAGGTAATATCTCTCTTTACCAGCTAACAGACTTAAGTTAGGAACATGCCCCAGGCTGCCAAGCTGTGGTATGCTCCTCTTTTACCATCCCACAGGCAGCATTTACACACAATGGCAGAGATATGGTTTAGTCCAGCTTGCTCTATAGGTGAGATATGATAACAAGGCAGGCACCTTTCCTTTGGTCGTTAGCGTGGCAAATACGCACAGTCGTTTGCTTCAGAAATCTGGGTGTGCTGTGCAGAGTGAAATAAATGAGTTGGCTTCATTGGTTTTTTTTTTGTTTGTTTGTTTGTTTTTTAAACTCCTAAAGCGCCCTGAGTTTGTGTGTTGTTTTGGAAAATAAAATCTGTCTAATCACTCGTATTCTGTACTAACGTCTCCTGACTTTTTCCATAATGGGATGCTTACATTCTTGTAAAATCTTAAATTTTTATAAAACTATAAATTCGGAACAGATTTGTCATCTATAAAAACAGACTTTATCAAGATAATCTAAAATAACATATATCCTACATGCTTTGGAAATCCTGCAGACCACAGAGAAACGTTTTACCTAATACAGTATTACACCCTAAAAACAATACAGTCCTGCCAGACCACAAAACATCCGCAATTTGGGACAGCAGATGTTGCTACACATGCTTCTTTTTAAGACCAAGAAGCAGCACAAGGGAAAATAAAACAAAAAGCTGAACACTGAGAAAGAAATGTAATATTGTAGAGCTGAAGGAAAACTGGGTGGACAGAGAGATTGGAGTAGTTAGTTGAAGAGTTGTTAAGAAAATGTGGAAAACTACTAGTCAAATGCAAACATCCATTTAGAAAAATAAAGCTTTGTGCAATTTTTTAAATGTATTTTAACTTTCCTTAAAAATATTTTTGTTTGTGAAAGCAACAGTTTGTTTGAAGTATTAAAAAAAGCCGTGTAATGTTATGCCTGGAAATAATAACACTCAGCCGTTTGATTATTATTTTTTGCAGAACCAGATTACAGTCATGTCTTCTAATATTTTTTTTTTCCCTTTACAACTTCAGCTGATCCCACTGTTAAGGACTTAATTGGAGGCTTCACTGCTCTGCATTATGCAGCCATGCATGGCCGAGCGAGGATTGCGCGCTTGATGTTGGAGTCGGAGTATAGAAGTGACATTATTAACGCCAAAAGCAACGATGGTTGGACTCCCCTCCATGTAGCAGCCCACTACGGCAGAGACTCATTTGTCAGGCTCCTGTTGGAGTTCAAGGCTGAGGTTGATCCGCTCAGTGATAAAGGTACCACACCGCTCCAGCTGGCCATTATCCGGGAGAGGTCAAGCTGCGTGAAAATCCTGCTGGATCACAATGCCAACATCGACATTCAAAATGGTTTCCTGTTACGATACGCTGTGATCAAAAGCAATCACTCTTACTGCCGAATGTTCCTTCAGAGAGGGGCGGATACAAACTTGGGTCGCTTGGAAGATGGACAGACACCCTTGCACTTGTCTGCTCTTAGAGATGATGTGCTTTGTGCACAAATGTTGTACAATTACGGAGCAGACACTAACACAAGGAACTATGAAGGACAGACCCCACTGGCTGTTTCAATAAGTATTTCTGGAAGTAGCCGACCCTGTCTGGATTTCTTACAAGAAGTGACAAGTATGTATGTAAGAAAAGCTAATTGGAGGATGCAATGTCCTCTTAAGCCTTCTTTGAATTTAGTCCCAGAAAAAAAAAATAGTTTCCTCTTTGCCCCCTGAGACTGTTTAAGTGCATTATAAAGTTATTGGGAAAGAGAGGGGATAGTAGTACTGGGAGTCTCTTGCTGTCTACTCAGCAAAGGTGCTAATGTTAAGTATAGCTCATGTAAATTTTTTTTTAATGTATCTATAGGAAACTTTCATTTAAACAAACAAAAAAAAAGACTGTAAAATCTAGTTTTATCAGTTTTCTTAGCATAAGTGTTTGCGTGGTGGGGAGAGGGCTGTTTAAGGGTCTCTCTTTTTATTGTTCGTGCTATGCTGGTACTTGGCAGTTGGTGGCTGTTTCATCTGACACTGTGACTAGAGGGAGAAAAAAGAGCGTTGGTTGCTCTATGTTCTCCCACATTATCTCCCTTTCTCTCCCCTCGAACCAGAAAACAAAATGGGCATTTTTTTATTCATGCAGCTTGCTGGAGTTTCATAGGCTGTGTGGCTTTGATTTGATTTTATCCATATCTCTGATACAAAAAAGAACTGGGCTTGTTATTGCTTTGAATACTTACACAGCTGAGAGTATATGGGCTGCTAACACTCTGTTTGGTTTTAATCATCACTTTCTGGTATGTTAGACCTGCAGAAAGTTCTTTTACGCTTTCATTGCACATGCAATGCTATAATAAAATGCTTCATAATTATAGTATTACTTAAAGCATTTAGGAGTTGTTGATTAGCAATTAGCAGAAGTTTGCAAATTAAAGCATATTAAGCTGGCCTGAGAATGTATCGTTCAACTAGGATTATCTTTGAGTTCTCGAGAAAGAGAACACAGTATTTGGAATGTACTTCTCCTCTGCCCTCTTTCCTTACCCTATCTAAGTACCCCATATATTCAGCAAGGAAAGGAAAATTTCACTTTAGAAAGTGAAAGAAGGTGAAATTTAGCAAGGGGGCAGAGGGAGGGATAAATGAGCTGAAATTTGGCAGTAGTTGACACAAATAAGCATTTGCATTTTGATTCCTGCCTTCCAGAATTGTGGTGGTGGTTTTGCATATATCTGAAATCCAAACAGAGCTTTTGTAACTAAGGAAATAAATAGTAACAAATATAAATAGCTCATTGATTTTATATAATTTCTTTTGCCCCATCTTATACAAACACTTTTCTTCCTGCTTTCATCTTTGAGAGCTTCATACTATTTAGTAGCTGAGTCAGGCTTATGGCAAGGATATAATATCAAGACTTGCAGTATTTCAGTCTTAAAACTTATCTGTGGATGTGAAGGATTAGATAGTTTCAGAGACTCTTTTGCAATATCTAAAGACTGTTTCAGAAAGTCAGAAGTTGGTATTTAGCTCATTTTCAGATGGTAGATTACACATTTTAATGGTTTAGAGTTGTGATTTCTTTGAATTAATAAGCAAAATATGCTAGGTCTACAGCAATGTCTTTTGTAGATTATAGTACTGGCCAGAAATTTAATCTTGGAAGTATCCCAACTTTGTGCCGAAGGCTTATATTTCTGTGCGTGGAAAGGAGGGAGAAGTGGGAAAGGAGGAATGTCTAATGCTGACAAAAACACTTCAGCTTTGTGCTTCTGAGCAAAATTAATATTCGTATACAGTTTACAGCAGCTATAAACAGACAGTGGCCCTTATAATAAATCTCCAAATACTGTCTTCCACTGTTTTCATAAATCTCTACAATAAGATGATGTAGGAGAAAGGACACAGGGAAAAAATTGGCTGGAATTTTGATAGTGGAGTTCCCAGCTAGCTCGGATAATGTACGGAGCAGCTTTGAAATCTTACCCTGTGGCACTCTAGGGGAGAAAGTTATTTCCAAGTCTATTGCAATCTGTATTTACTGGAAAAACTTTTATAATTTTTTTTCTAATGGTGGTCGTACTGGAATTATCTCTTGAGGCTGGTAACAGTGCCCTGGCTTTAGGGCTCGAAAGGAAGTTTCTATTTGGTTTGTTCGAGTGCTTGGCTAAATGCTTGATGCAGAAATCTGTATCTGTAAGTTTTTATATATGCATTTAGAGTTTAGAAAAAGTATCTTTCATAGTAAAACAGAAACCGATATTTGCTTGCAGTAGATTGCGTTCATTAAGCCTTAAATATTTAAGTTACGAAAGACAGCAAACTGGTACGTGCCTTCTAAAGAAAGCAGTTGTGTGATTCAGGTAAATGATAACTTTTAGCAGTCTGTATGTAAGATCAAGTGGCTGTTATTTTTTCAAGTCCACAAAAGGCAACATACAGGAAATGTTTCACTTTAAAGCGTTTGTTCCCCCGGTAGATGCTGTAATGGGCAATAACCACAGTCTTGATCTTGTCCCTGTTTTGAAGAATGGGCAAGAAACCAAGCTCTCCAAAATGCTTAATACCAACTCTAAGTCTGTAAGAAGATTGGCACATGGGAGACTTTCAGCCCTGAGGAAAAGTGTCTGATGCTCTTTCTGGTTACAGGCAGAGGTTTCTTTACCCTTAACTCCGTGAGGAATGAAGTTAGTCCATAGTGGCCCCTCGGTATTAAAGCAAGAAGTTGCAAATCAGCGGAGGTGAAGCTCTTAGTGATTCCTCAGTGGTCTCTCTTATCTGCCCCTCTTTTGCTTCCTCTTCCACCCCCATCCCAAAAATGAGTACTTTTTCTTTGTGAAATAGCAATATTGAAGATAAGTGCATAATGACTTTACTAAAGTATGTTCCTTTTCCTTCGTGTAATTCCTGTAATATGACGTAGCTTTCCCATTCCAAAGACATTTATCGGTAGCCACCCTGATAGCTAAAATCATCTAATAGCCACTTTGGACTATTGGAATAAATTAATGTAAAATTAAAATACAGGAGCATGTATATGTATGTGTGTGTGTGTATATATGTGTATTTATATGTACATACACAAACACACACTTTTTCTTTTTTTGGAGACAAAATGTATGTAGAAAATTGGAGTTGTGATTCCAGACCTGGATGAAATGGTTTAAGTTCAGGCTGAAAAGGATTTGAGAATATTAGAGGAATAATAAAGAGAGTATTGCAGATAGTTAAAATGTTATGTAATATGAAAATATTTAAATTTTAAAGTTTACCATAGTAAAAATGCAATTATGATCTTGAAAAATATCGTACCCCTGAATTCCTCCTCATAGTTTCATTTAATTTAATCACTGTTCGGATAGCCTAGCTTCGTATCTGGCTGTGCAAGTTCACTAAGTAAATGGCTGTGGCCCTGGCAGTGTAACACGGCGGGGAGGTGAGCGGGTATCAAAGCAGCTACCTTTAGATCTGGAATGAGATCTGAAGGCCACCAAATGAGTAGGGAAATGAAATGCAGATATTTCCTGTACATTCAGCTTTGTGTTTTCCAAAGGGCAAATTGTTGGCTTTGACAAGAGATTTGAATTTGTTTAGAACACTTACAAAGCACTATCAAAACGCAGAAAAGAAATAGACAGAAGTGCCGTGGGGAAACCCGGTCTGTGCTAAGTAAAGATAACATTTCATTAGGATTTCTTCACTGGAAGAGCTTTTTAAAAAGAGTCTTTGAATAGTTTAAACTTTTATGAATAGAGAAATGTTATAATAAAATATGTAGTGATTATTTAATTGACTCTGTGGATAATTGCTGAGGAAAAAAAAAAGAGGTATCTTTGTATTTGCTATGCTATAGAAGAAGTTTGCTGGAATTAGAAGCTTTGATTCTTTCCGTTGGTGCTGCTGGAAATATTGCAGTAATAAACATGATCTGCTTTGTCATCCATTGCTAAGCAGGGAGTTAGGATGAAAACAAATATTTTAGAAATTTCATTTTAGATCTCTCAGCGACGTACAAATATTGCTTAAATGATTTCTGCTGATTTTCAAGTAACTATTTCTAAAAGGCCGGTGTAGTTTTTGATACCTTTGGAAGGGAGTTGGTTCAAATTCTCTTTTAAGGGAACCAACACCACCTGATTCATTTCTTTCAAGAAAAAGGGAAGATAATCACAGGTAGGCAGTCAGAATTGCCTAGCTAAGCCTGCTGTGATACTTGAAAATGTAGCTGGCAAAGCAGACTGCAGTTGACTGCATTAAATAGTTGCTTGGGTTTGTTTTTCTTTTTGGTTTTGGTTTGTTTTGTTTTTTTTTTTGAGTCTAGATGTGAATTCAACCAAGACTAAATTTATTTATAAGTTGTAGAATAGTAAAATCTGATGTAGGCATGTAGCTTATCATACTAGGATCTTAATTTTTATTGCCAAATAAACCCATTATGATTTACTGGCATGCTGCTTTTTCATATATAAATTTTCATATTTTTCAGTCCAAAACCACACCACTTGGTGTGTATTTTCTGAGCCAGAAAATGAAATTTAAACAAGTTAAGCTATGGATACTCTTTTTTTTTTTTTCAAAGAGCAACGAAAACTGACAAACTGACTTTAAAACGAAGTGTGTTAGCAGAGGTGTTCTAAATGGAAGATAGCACTAGAACTTGGGAAACAGTCTGTGTGGTATATTTTTTAAAAAAGGCTTAAAAGCCACCTTTCTCTTCCAGAACCAGTTAGGACTTCCAGGAGTCTGTTCAGTTTCACCATGCGGGGTTGGAGCTTCAAAAATTTCTAGTGTTTTGGCTGTGACAGCACCAGGAGTAGTCCCGTATATATGCGTATGTGTGCATAATATAATGCACACACACGTGTATACGTATAAATATATGACATGCAGGTCTCAATTTTGATTTCAGAGCTATGGATTGTTGATAGTGGCTTTTTCTAGTGACATGTCGGTTCCTTCACGATTGTGGAATAAAATCAGATTCGTAGTTAGCTGCGGAGCAAATATTTATTCCTGTGCTCCAGAGGAACTGAGATGATGCTGGCAGTAAGTCAGCCTGGTGTTTTTATATTTCTTTATATATATTTGTGTGTTTGTAGATATATATATATATATATATATTGTTTCACAAAGCTTTTTATGTTTAAATTCTCTTTGTAGCTAAGAAGAAACTGCTGCTTTTTTTTTCCTGCTGTTTTCAGCCTTTCACAATTCCCAGGGCAATCAGAGGCTCCGTTTGAGAAATACCATTGTAAGCTGCTTCTAAAGAAATATATTAATATTGCAAAGAAAAGTGTGGGCGGCTTCCCCCATAGATAACTCGCGTTTCTTTTTTATTTTCTAACTTCTTCAGAATCTGCCTGTCCATGTGAAGCCCGTGATTCCGCCTGTTAGCTTTTTTAAGTGCTATTTTAAGTAGGTGGAACAAAACATTAGGAGGAAGATTGTCTCACAACCTGCAAAAGCTCTTTTAATTTTAGTCACTCTTGAGCTGTCTCTGGGTGCCAGAACAGGTCGTGGTTTCTTTGCTTTGTGCAGATGCCCTCGCATCTCCGAATGGAGGGCAGGGCTGAGGGCTCCCCCGCGGCACCTTTGCAAGATTTGGATCTCTTTTGTTAAAAGAGGATGAGGCCATCCTTAAATATCTTTGTTTGCAGAGGTGCTAGCTTTAATGCTATGCCTTAATGATCCCTAAATATAAACTTTTTTGTGAATTGCAGTGTTATGCTCTTGAAGCTCCTGTGCACGGAATGTGTGTTTCCATGGGCACTTGTCGCTGTTCAGTAGTGTGCCCTACCTAGATAAATAGGGTGCTTCGTCCAAAAAGTCTCTTGTAAGTGCAAAATATGCAAATACGTGACAAGAATTATTAGCATTTGTTAAAGAAGCCAGGAGTTTTTCAAATTTTAATTGAAATTGCTCCTAAGGGTGTATCCATTTGCACTCTGGCTATCCCCCTTTGCTCTCCTCTGCCTTGCCCAAAGACTGAGACGTGATTTCCTCAGATCTTGACCCCTAGGAAGAAGTTCTCCCAAAGACTCTTCCAATAAATAATATTACAGAGGAGATTCCCATTTGTGTGCAGGGGAGTGGTGGGAGAGGAAACGTTAGGATACGGCTTTCACAGAAATACAAACCGCCAGCGATCCTGTTCGGTGCAAATTGGACTTGCTTTGCGTTGTAAACGTCCCCTTCTGCAAAGCTGTCAGTGTTGCTCTGTTTGCAGCTCTTTTGTGCACGTTTTAAACGAAAAGCTGGCTGGCTTATATCGTGTAGGATGGCTGGAAATAAGCTCCAGCAAAAAGTGGGAACCTTTTACTCCCATGATTTTTAAAGAGCTTTAAAGCTCAGTGTTTATCCCGTCCCTTCCAACTCTTGTAACTAATGTGCACAGATGTTAGGAAAATTGTTTGTGCTCTATCTGGAGAGGAGGGGCGGGGGAAAAAAAGGAGGGAGAGAGAGAGAGAGGCCCAAGTTTAACTATATTAAAATTAAGCTTGGTGGTAAATTATTGTAGGATATATAATGAGCAGTACCGTGACTTCGAACTTGCGTGACTGAACCTGGGGCTTAACCAAAGAGCAGCTCTGTTTGAAGCAGCCCGTCTGTCCCTGGGAGAGAACAACAACAAGCTGCCCAATAAAACAGCAGAAAATCTCAACATTGGAAAAGAGGAGGGGATAAAGTAGTGAGTGGAAATGCAGGATTAGTTGTAACAATTTTGTGCCTTTAAAATGCACATTATTTTTTCCACTTGTTTTTAACAGAGTGGGCCAATCTATTAAAAATAATAGGGGAAAATTGGTCTGTTATTTAAGGAAATAAGCTCCTTGAATTATTCAAGATTATTTAAGGGAAGATCTGGAAATTGTTTTGTGATTGTTTGAAGAGCTGAGTAAGGAAAATGTTAGGTTTTGTACATATTTGCATGCTCCTCATACAGAGAACATGCAACATAAAGGATTATTGCTGTGCTCTTTTTTTTTTTTTTTTTTTCCCCACCCTCCCATAATTTCTTCTGTAGGAAAGGATCTTTTCTGTCATGTTTGCTAGGCACAAGAAGTAGTTTGATGGGGCTTTGTGCTTTCTGTTATGGCACATGAAATAGCATGTGCAAAGCAGAGATGAAATACAGAAATCTCATTTTCTGTTCCTGTAATTAATATTTCCAACTTATTTAATAATTGCTGTGTAGCTTGCAAGAGGAATACCCTGAAGTATGTAACTTGTTCCTGTGAACCGGTCGGCTAAGCGGCGGCTCTCCAGCAGCTGCGAGCATTTGCTGCCTCGGTTGTAACCAGAACTTGTATAAAAACCTGACAATAAGCAAAGTGTTCCAGAATAACAGCATTGCAGTAATTGAGGTGTCTCTTTGACAGTGGATAAGGACCCTTTTTGTAAAGGTGCTCCGTACTAGAACTATTTTATGTTGTCCTGTTGCACTATTTTTTTAAAATTCCTTTCCTGCTGTAGCTTATTTGCTCTTTGCTTAAGCATCTTTCCAAACTTATGGTGCAGGATGTAACCCAAAGTGGCTACTTCCTAATCGGTTTTAGACAGAACTTTATTCATCATTTAACTTGTCTCACTTTGCCAAGTTACTAATAACATTTTTCATTTGCCAAACTAAGGTTCACTGACATTGGTCTGTAATCCTTTTTTTTTTTTTTCTTTTTCATTCAGATGCAACCAAGAATGAGTAAGTGCTCTAGACACCGTTTCTAATAAATCACAAATGCATTAATAACCCTGGAATTTGCAAGGCGTGACCTAAGACACTAACAGCCACTAGATGTAGCAACTGGTGCTTAACACTGGAAATGTCCATTGTTAGCACATTCCCAGGAAATGTTTTTAAGCTTATCAGGGGAAAATGTCATACATTTGATAATCGGGTCTTTTTGAATTAACCGATGACCAATTTCTTCTGGGTATTTTAAGTTGTCTGTTCTGTTTTACTCCCACACAAAACATAGGCTGTTAATTAAAAGACATTTGTTCCTGAAACCAGAAATCATTGTCACGTAACAGTATTACTGTGTACTCTAGTACATTAAACAAACGCGCAGATTTATAGTCCTCTAGCGCTGTTGTTTGCAATTGCCTTTTAAAAAGGTGTTTCCCTTCTAAACCTTGTTTGCATTTGAAAGCAGAAGAACTGTGTCTTTGTCATCGTAAGATTCCTGTTTGATTTCTTACCAAAAGTGACTTCTCTATAGTTGGCATGATATCGTGCCTGGAGCATACAGTTAAAAAAACAAAAAGACATTTAGTCTGGTGGCAAATGTCATAGAAGTGTTATAAGTTAATATAAAGGGATCTACTTTTTTCTTGCTGTTTAATTTCACATCTAATTTCATGCATTACCTCTGTCAGCTTACCTCCGATAATTATAGTGTTTAGGATAAATGCAATGGTCTGCCAGTCCATTTCTATAGGAAAACCCACCAGGAAGGAAGAGGCCTTCGCTACAGAGGGCAGCTGAAACCATGTCCAAGTGCCCCAAGCAGAAAATGGGAAACAACTTTGGTATCTCTGCTCCAACCAGGATAGTCTAATAAGCTCGTCCTGTCGCTCTCTGCTTTGATGGTAGAAGGATGCCTGCTTCCCCAGGGGAACTATTTAAATTTGCTTTTGTTGCTTAGTCCATCTTTTTAAAGCAAATGATGGATTCAAATAGTTGTCTCGGTTAAATCCCCACACCTTCCTTTGCAAAAGCAAGAGGGACTTTTGCCATTAAGTTACATAGGTAATAAGAGATTGCAGCAACTTGCCCCACTGGGAAGGGCTTATATGGTATCCACAGAAGCCCCTCCAACGTTCGTTGTATCAATTTCCTCACACGATCATCCAGTACCATAACTCTAGGACACTCTTCAGGTTTAGACCATGCCACAAGCCAATGGTCAAACTATTAATGAGCACCCAGGCCACACGTAATGTATAAACTCCATAAAGATGACATAGGATGAGGTTGAGTATGAAGGAAGGCAGCTAACTTGGTCCCAGTTTTGGAGTGGCCTCCATAGAAGGAGATTAAATAGGGTGAAGTCTCCAGCTTTGCCAGGTGGTGCCAGGCCTGAGTGGTAGAAGGCAAATAAAGTAAAGGTATGTAAGGCCCTGAGTGGCGTGGGAGCAGTCATGCGATCCTTCCTTCGGCCTCCCGACTCCAAGAATGCTAGGCACTCGCTGAAGCCATCAGGAAGAGATCTAAAATAAATACAAGTACTTTGTCGTTTTCCAGCCAACGCCTAATTTTATATTGTGAAATATGTTGCCACAGGATGTTTTGGATACTCCAAGTATGAATGGGTGCAAAAAAACATTAGGCAGCTTTAGAGAGGGCTGCTGTAGATGCTGATGATCTCTGTGGTAGCTGCTTTAGGAAGGACCAAAGGCACTGGTGCTGAAAGCTAGAAGGGTGTGTTGGGAAGGGCAGGATTTCTTAAAGTGTGTTGCTCTGTTTTTTGGGGTTTTCTTATCTTATCAGAGGGAAAGCTGTTTTTTTTTAATCCCACAGATGATGAAGGGATAGTAAAAAGTGTTCAAAAGATTATGTATAGTAGTTGCTCTTTTACAGAACAATTTTGTTCTACAAACACTCAAGCACATGTGGCTTCCTCACATGAATATAATGAACATAACTCTTTACATGTGTGATGTTACTTTTCACTGGTGTTGGTAAAAATTCTTTGCATATACATGTCAGTGATTTTGAGCTTCATCCCTTGATTTTGCTGAATTATTGTTTTAGTAACTTATTCCCATCCCGTTTTGATTTTTTTTTTTTTTTGCTTTCCTCTCTGTGCCCTTGCCTTCTTCCTCCTAAAAAGCATCCGTGATTTGAATAAGTAAATGCTCTCTTGAATTCTGTTTAAAATGTGATCATTTTACTTTTATGTGTTCCTTTTGTCTTTTCAGGACAGCCCAGAAACTTGCAAGATCTATGCCGAATTAAAATTCGACAGTGTATAGGCCTTCAAAACCTAAAACTACTTGATGAACTACCCATTGCCAAGGTTATGAAAGACTACTTAAAACACAAATTTGATGATATCTGATATCCATGAAGAGAAGAACTCTGAGCAAGATTAGTTATATTCCAGATACTTAAGAGGCTTGTTGCCTTGCACAAAGTATATCCTATGCAAGTTCTGATTTTTCTGTGAAGTCAGAAGGCAGGTATACACTTCCTTGGGTTTTTTATACCACATGCTAGAAGGTCTTAATTTTTGGTTTCTTGGTCCAAGTTTACAAGGTCCAAGCTTTCTATACAATATTACATTTTAAAAATTGCTGTTGGTTTTTTGTTTGTTTGTTTTCAAATTAAGTGTGCAGACTTGCAGTGGAGATGGAAAATAGCCTTTCGAGGGAAGGGATTGGTTCAAATTGGCATGCTGAGCAATTATTAAAATAAATAAAGTTTGGAAACCAAGGCACCAGACCTGCAAAAGGATACCTATAGGAAGACCTTCGGGGCCGTGCTGTGTGTTGAGACGCTTGTAGCTGTAAGTCTCTGCCTGGCTGTATGTGTTTTGCAGGCTAGAGGGTAGAGCTGGTAATCGACATGTCCTGGAGTACCATTCAAATTTCATTTGGAAATTAAAAAGAAGATGCAGGTACCTTATTCAGTTCATAGGCGTAAACATTGACTCTTTTTGTATTATTCTCTTCCTAATTACTGTAGTTTGGATGCTGATAAAATTCGAGCCCTCTGCTTTCCTGGCATTCCCTGTAAAATGGGCGGCTGTTTGTAAGTCTGTTTTTAGCAGTGGCAGTACACTACACAGAGGCATGGCCTCTGCATTTTTTACATTAACTTAAGAGTACACCAACTTAGATTTTTTTGAAGCCGATGTATTCTGTTTCTCATACAGTGCCTCCTGTGCAATAATCTTTCTGATGTCTGATTCTTTTTTCCCTTTATGTGTGATTTTTCTCCCCCCATGCACACACTATTCCTCATTTAGTCTCAGTACATTATTTGTAAGCATAGAAACTGCTGCCTCACTGTAGTGTTGATATGATATTGCTATAATGATGCGGCAATTGCTGTTCATTATTAATCCTTGAATTTCATGAATGTATAACCTGCATTATTTCACTTTCAGTTGAAATTTTATCTACGGGTTCTCAGATAAATTGTGTCCATTTAAAAGAAGAAGAAATAGGCTTAAAGCCTTTTGCTTTAAAGGCAATGATTTTTTTTTTTTCCTTCAGAAATTCAATTTGCTTCAGGTTAGAGAGTGGAAAGTGCACATGACTTATTAACTTACGTCTCTTATGTGCACTGAAAAGATAACTCCCATTCATATTAAAGTTGTAATTTTGGAAGTATTAAGTGAATTATTAATCTGAAAGCAGCAACTGCAAGCAGTACTGAAATTTGGCTACTGAATGTGTTTTTCATGATAGTTATTAAAAAGATCGGGTAGAGATTACTTCCAGTGATAAAAACTCTGTTCTTGCCATGAAAAAAGAGTGGGCCAAAATCTGCCATTTTTTCCTTCTCATTTTCAAGGGACTGTGGATTCATTATACGATTTTTGCCAGTGTCTTCTGCATGAGTTTTGCCATCCTGCTGGGTCCTAAAGAGCCTCTCTAACATCAAGAGAACTTTTGTACCAGTTGCATCAGTGGTGGTGGGAGGTGAAAGGAACAGCGAGGGGTTTTAATTTTAACACCATTGCTTTCCAAAATATTTAGTACTAAAAGTATGGAAAAGGGAAGCAAGCATACTCATATTAAACCATCCTCTGGGGTTTTTTTTGTGGGTTTTTTTTTTTTTTTTTTTTTTTTTTTTTTTTTTTTTTTTGGTAACTCTGGGTTGATGTTTCCCAAACACGAATCTTGTAACAGATGCACTAGAACTATGGTAAGCAGGGAGGATTTGCCCTTCCTTTTATGCTTGACACTGCATCCAGTTTCCAAGCAATAGTGATTTGGGCGATTGATAATTGGTAGTGGGATGTTGAACCTCATTTTGTCTCCAATTCATGCCAGCTGGTATCGAAGCAGGATGGATCTTAAAACCTCAGTAGTGCTGAGAGACTATGAGAAAAGTGAAGAATTGACTGGCAAGTTTTAAGCTCGAGTCTTCAGTTTTGCGAAATGAAATCAGAACCTTAACGTTATTTTGGTTTTGTTTTTTTAATCCTTAATGTTGTTCGTTACATTTGTAAGTTGGTCTAAACCAATGTCCTTCCCCACTGAATTTTTACAGTAATATTTTCTAAGGTAATCTAGAGTATATTTTAGTTGCAACTTATATTAAGGCAAATTATTTGTTCTGTCTGTTGCTGTGACTGAAGAAAATTATGGAAGACTTTTGTTGGTAACAAAAATGCTATTTAATGAAGAAAAGTGTAATTCCATTATTTATTGTTTGAGGTTTGTTTTTTGGATATTTCTTTTGAGTAACTGACATCTAAAGGGAGCACGCCTACATGTCAGGCCAGTAAAAAGCCGTTCTTTTGAATTCATTTTCCTCCCCTCCTCTTTCCCCTCCATCAGGCAGGGGGAAGCCCCTTTTCTTACCGGGTTAAACCGTCTCTTGTAGGTGGTTTCTCCAGCCTCGCTGCAGCAAAGCACTACTGCACGTGTGTAGCTCTGAACTCTCAGCTGCTCTGAGTTACCCGTGTGCTCGAGGGCCTGAAGTGCGAGAGTTTATTCACCGTTAATCCTACCCAAACTTCAGTAATGGGGAATTTGGTCATTTTCTTTATTTTAAATATTGTGCACAGATACTTTGGAAAGCAAACTGAACTTTTTTTATTTGTTTGTTTGGACTAGAATGTGGAATGATAAGTGCATAATATAAATTTGTCATGTAGCCTGGTTCCATTACCTTAAAATTCACAGTTGAACACTTGTAATGAACCTTAAAAATTGGCAAATACACCAAAGAAACAATATGAGTAAAAGACTCTGATCATTAACAAACTGCAAACCTCATCCTTTAAAACAAAGCAGAAAGTTTTTGTAAATATTTATGTTTATAAATGTACAGCAGAGTAAGAGTGTTTTTTAGATTATTTAATTACCATATTTCTAAACTATTTACATTATAGACAATACTTGTTAGTTTGAAAAGCTCTTGAGTGTTTTTTTTGTTTTTGTTTTGGGATTTTTAAAAAATTCATTATCACTCATGCTTGGAATAACTCTGGCTTCCTTGGGATCATGTGGAAAATTTACTTTTCTGGCTCGAGTTGGCAGTCGTAGGAGAACACATCTGGACGACTTGTCAGACGCGTACCCTGAAGCAAGGAGAATATGTAGCATGTTTCCAGGGTGGACCTGGACGAGATGAAAAATTTGGATCCTAACTCTCTCGGCTAAATCTGTCCAGAGCCCCCGATGTCCTGTGACAAGAGCAATTTACAACCTGCCCACAAATCTAGCTTCCATGCAACTCTGTGTTACTGATATCATACTGTATTTTGTTCTTCCTTTGTAATGTAAGTTTTTGCTTTGGGTCAATTTGAGACTTTAAAAAAAAAAAAAAAAAAAGAAAGTTAAATCTGGTTAAAACCTTTTCTTCGGTTTACGTTCCGTTTATTTCTGATGTGATGTTTTAATAACATAATATCACTTTACACACTTGCTCTCAGTCTCTATCTCTCTCTTCTGCTCCTTTTCGCTTCTCCGTACTTGTCACTCTGGTAACTCAGTCAATACTCAGATTTGCCACCCCAGATATCAGCTCATTTGTCCCGCGGATCATATTGGGATTTGTGCCACTGAATCAGGCAAGAAAACTCAGTTTCAGAGCTGGACTGTGGAAGAGAGGAGAATAATCTACTTCCTAACTGAACAGTTCTTCCCTGTTTGGGTTCCAGCACAGCCTCTTTAAGATCTAAAAGGGAAACCCTTCCTTGCACACAAGTGGGAACTGGAAGCATTTCCAGTCTAGAGCGGTGTCCAGGCAAAAATCAGAGTAAATGTTTACACTCCCAAAAGATGGAGGGGAAGAAAGCTAGAATAAAAACCTAACTACTGCTGCTGAAAGGTAATGGGGAAAAATGTTCTCTGCTTTCTAGAGGCAAAGTGTTCAAGCATCTTTGAGTGTACACAAGTTGTACAAGAGACCGGTTGTGTTTAGGCCTGTTGATGATAGTCACTAATGGATTGACCAGCCTGTGCGTGGTGTATTTACTAAATGCTGTGTTAAAGACTTTGTTCCTGTTTTATGCATCATATTTCCTGTTTGAGTGTTCACTTGTTGAGCTCAAAGCAATTAATGGTTGATGTTACTACTTTAAAAAGTAGATTTACAAGCTGTTGACAAATGAGATCATGTAGAGAATATACGGTCTTTCCGTATGTTGATGTAAGAGTGATAAGAAAGTGTACTTATTCTATGTGACTTTTTTTAAAACCTTGGTACTTAAAAACCTTTGGTTTTTTTTGAAAGCAAAAGTAATGAAGTCAATGAGAATGAGCCAGGATCCCAGAGCGGAATTCTGCTCTAGATATGTCACACATTTCCCCCAGCAGCCTAGCCTGCAGTATTTTAACTTTTCTACTCTAGTATGTGTCTGTGTCTGTCTCACCTTGTTTTTACTGAGATTGCCACAGTCGCAAAGGCTTTTTAGTGTTCTTTGAAACCAAAATAGTGTCGAAAAGCTGAAGTTTGTTCTTTTCCCATATCACTGGCATGTTTGAGTCTTTTCTTCATAATTCTACTTTCTGGCCTATGATATTAACCAAAGTAAAATTCAACATGAGGTTTCACAGAATGGTTGAGGTTGCAAGGGACCTCTAGAGATCACCCAGTCCAACCTCCCTGCTCCAGCAGGGACACCCAGAGCACACAGCACAGGGTGGCATCCGGGCAAGATTTTAATCTCAAGACAATAAGAAACCAGCCCACTATATACACTGCTGCATGAAGCCCTGCTACCAAGAGTTCCTCGGCCGGTGCCTTCCCCAGAGATCCACAATGTGCAGCTGGAGCAGCAAAACAGTTAGGAGTGAAAGCTGCATTGACTTTTATTGGGAAATCTCCAGCTGTCTAGTGAAGAAACCCGAACTCCAGCTGTTTCCTCTGCATCTGGAACCCCCAGTGCTGCTGGCTGCTGTTTGAGAGGCCTCAGGTAGGTTTATGTTATCAGAAAGGCTCTTCTTTGTTTCTGTGAGAGGGATCTTTGAGCATCTACTCCTTGAGGTGCTTTTACAAGTGTGCGGGAGGATGTATTGCTGTGTCTTCTCTAACTTTGCATATCTTTGCATGTGAGGAGGCCTGTGGAGTCTTACAGCAAGTGTGCTCAGGAGAGCCAGACGCTACGGAGAGGGAGTATTCCTCAGGTTTGACTTGATCTCTTGCAGTGTTCTGGAGAGTCCTCTGGGTACATTGAATATTTCTTGAAGGTCTGGGAATGGTAAATGAAGAGCAAGTCTGTATTCACTAAGTTGTACAAGGGCATGTGCTTTTCAGGGAAAATTAAAGCCTGAAAACTACTGACATACAGTAAAGAGGATCCGATTTTTGTTAATTTTGTGAGTAGTTTTCTTCATTTATAAACCACAAAACTGACCCTAACTGCCTTCAGATTAGTTTTCCATCTTAGTATTCACCAAGTGTATCAGAAGATCATCATTCCATTACTTTCATTAGCTCTCAGTTACTTATACTGTGCTAAATTATCTCCTTGGTCTTGACATACCATTGTAACTTCACTGAAGCTGGTTGTTATTTGCCATTTAATCTGGTGTGAAAGAACAAATCATTAATAAAAGGAGCTTTCAGTTGGGCTTCTTGCTTTATGGCCTAATAGGGAAAGTATTTTTTAAAAGTATTTTCAAAACACTTTGTGAAGGAGCCTTATGAGAGGTAGTTAGGGTCATATTTGTAAGCTAGAAATAGGCAGGTTTTTTTTCTAAGGTCTTAGCCTGTTTTTATAATGTGACAGAGCTGCTGCTAAATCCTCTGAGCTGATGATGAGTTTTTTGTTTTGTTCAGTTTGTATTTTGATACGCTTAGTATATTTCTTAATTTTCCAATACATCAGATTGAAGTAGGTCTGAATCAAAGTGTAAACTAATTTTTAAGCCTTATTTCTAAACCACTGCGGTTGACCGTTTGTGGAGGTTTTTTGCCTAGAGCCTGGTGGCATTCGGATCCACACAGTGCGTGCGGGTGCTCTGCCGGCCCCGTCGCTCCTGCTGCCGGGAATGGTCTGCGCTGCCCCTTGCTGCTCCGTCCTGGATCCTATATGGATGAAGCAGTCTGTGCAGGCAGCTCCGGGCTGGGAGCAGCTCGAGGTCCTGCATTAATGGGTCACACTGACTACGAGTACAACAAAACCTTGCAGCGACCTATCTGCAGTCTTAGTACTTAATTACTAACAATAAGAATTACTGTTCTTAGTAGTAAGTAATTCTTGTGCAGAGCAATGGAAGTCCACTGCTTTGAGTCTCCTCAGTTATCAATTAATATCAGATTTAATGTAGCACTTTACATTGAATAACCTCAATAAGATTTCTTCGAAGGATGACCAGATTCAGACGCTATCAGTTTAATCCGATAAATGAATTCAGAGAGCCTCTGCTGCTGATTGAGTCTTTGGGGTTCTTTATTGTTTTTCCCCCCCAAGCATGGGGGCAGCTCTTAATTATTTTTCCCTCAAATCACTTTGCCAGCATTTCCCAATGTCTGCTGTTTTTGAGCAAAGAAACATTTTGCTGAATTTGAATTGCTTTCACCGTTCATTGACTTTTCTTCTATCCTGGTATAAAGATAATTTTAAATAGGAGCAAACTCCTTGGTTTAAAGGGCATTTTAGATAGCCATTAGGCTTTGCCTGGTTGTTCAGCGACTTATCTCATATTTTGTTAAATTGTAGTTATCTTGTCAATAAAGTGACTTTTTTTTTATCAGATGCACATAGTATAAGAGTTATTAGTTGTAGTCTTACATACAGCTGAACTTGCTGACTTTGAGTATTTCCTGTGCTTTATAAATGCTTATATAATGTGTTGTGCAGGCTCAGCTGTTCTTAATTCCAGTGTGATTCATATCGTGCTAAGATATTGACATTCTTGGCTTGTCAGAAATACTAATATATATTAGTGCCATATCTATTGAAAATCACCGTTTATTTTTTGCAGTGCTTCAATTTGCAGTTCTTTATATCGTAGCATTCCTTATTGAGCAACACAGCAGCGTTTGCTTTTAATTTCCCTCTCTTCCTCCGTCCTAAGAAGTCAGAAGAAAAAGTAAATTTTGTGTGTGTGTGCTTTTTTTTTATTGGCTTGCATAGTTTTTGCTTGCAGTGAATTATGCTATGCCAAACTATTCCTCGATGAGACCGTGATTGCCACTTTTTGCCTGCATGTGGCTTCATGTCAGAAACCTGCATTACTCACAAGTCAAGAGCAGCTCTTGCTCCAGCAAGGCTGCTGTATTTAACCTTCTTGGGCCTTTCTGCTATAGACAGAACTGTCCATAGCCAAATCACTGCCTAACTAAGGGACTATGTAAGTCAGAGTAGTCAGTCAAAGTTTTCTGCAAGTCGTTCTGCTCTTGCCTGTGTCTCTCACTCCTGTGTTGTAAGTGGGACTTGCTTTGGAATTGGTGTCTGAGCAGAGTTTGTGCCTGTTCCATATGTGGATAGTCTTTATTCTTTTTTCTTTCGTTTTACAGTGGGTCCTGCTTCAGGACTACCTGGCTTAGGATACTGGCTACTCATTTTCCATCTGCTGGCACCACAGCAGGCTGGCCTCTTATGGGAGAATTGCAGAGAGGATTGTGGCAGGTAAGACAGGCTAGCTGCTGGAATAGGGAAGGGTATTCTTCATAACAGTGGCTTTAGAAGGTAGTATGGTCTTGATTCTTGATAGAGAGACAAAGCATTTCGGGAGAGTTTTGCTCAATTAGACAGATTTTGGTGTGTGTTCTTTTTTAAATTTTATTTCAGTAGAACATGGGAGATCAGTAGGTAAGTTCAGACTTCAGGTCCCATCTACGTGAGCCAAATACTTCATCTCAACAGCTGGATGAAGCCATGTCTTCAGGAAGAAGGTTTGAATGTACCTTGAAGGTCTGTATGATAACAAATCAAAACCCTTTACTGTTTGGCCACTTCTGTTGAATTATCCCACTGCTGAGACATCGAAGTCTTTGTTTCCAGACTGAATCTTTTTCATTTCAGCTGGGAAGTAATGAATGTTGCTGCACCTCTGCAGAGTCTTTCATCTTGCTGATGTTATCACATATAATCACTAGGGCAGTAAATAATTACTGCTCAGACTTCCTCTTTGTAAGTAGAATGAGGCTTAGAGAGCTTCCCTTCCACTCCCTGCACTGTTTTCCTTGCTGCCAAGCTTTCTGCCATGCTCTTTACCAACACTTGTGTTGGATGGGCCTACCAAGTCTGAAGCATTTTGCTTCTGGCGGGCTGCATTAATAAAAGCAAGCCGTCCTTGGAGGATTTTCCTCTTGAGAAAAAGGCAGCAACGTCCCTTAGCTGTCCAGAAAAGAAGGTCACAGTTTTGTGGGGCTTGAGGGCATATTTCTTCTTTGTTTTCTCCAGCTTGTCTTGCTTGGACCTCTTGAGACACAGCTACCTTCTGAAGCCTAAGCTTGTTTCCTGTCCTCATGCATTTCCTCCCCTACCTCTTTTTCCAAAATACATTACAGCTAACAGTTCTGTTTGCTGCTTGCCTCAGAGCACTTGAAGACCAAGAGGCGTGCACAAATTGTTTTAATTTTTTAGTTCATCTAGAGGACTTTTTAGATAGTCAGCTATTCTGACACCACCACCCCCAAAAAAAAGAAACTTAGAATTTTATTACAGTGTGTAAGTAAAGCCCAGATATGGTTGCGCAGCCTGTTATGGGTCTCTGTTTAGTGTGCTCTCCTGTTGACTCATCTGACTGTATACAGCATAGATGCTTATTACTTTCCAAGTAACATTTATTTTCAAAGTAGCTAAGTTGCCGCTTCCTTTCATTCGTGGAGTGCACAGACGTGAGGCTGCAGTGCAGTTCTTCCTCCGGAATGATATATTGCTTTTGTGACCTTGACTTCTGCTCTTACAGAGGTTCATGGTCATAAAAATCACTTTGTTCAAGAGCAGTGACTGTAACAAATAAGCTTAGCTAAAGCATCACTTTTTCACTTTTACTGATTTCACTCTCTGCTTTATGACAGAGGTTAATGCAGAGAATTAGATTTCAGTGACATTGTTTAAACCTCTTTATCCTGGCCTAATTGAACTGAATACTTTAAAGATGATTCATATTGCTTGACACCCTTGCATCTAAATACTGTTTCACTTGGTGGCTGGAAGAAAAATCTCGACTAGAAATTCGACCTGATCTTCCTTTCAGTAATGAACTGAGAGGCTCTTATTTTAGAACTTTCATTAGAAAACACTAATATTTTTTCCAATATTTAGTGCCACGAGAGCCAGATACTACCAGTTTTCCAAGAAGTGTTTCTGAAAAGGAAGAATAGAGAAGTTTGCAGAGCAGGAACTATCTGCAAGGCCTCCGTGGACACATGGGCAGACTTCTTGTGCAGAGTCTTTCTGCTCACATTGGTTTTGGTCTTGGGAGCTGCTCTCTACCCCAATGAAGGTGTTTGAGGGAGAGGACAACAGGACACACCATGACATGTTGTTCCCATCATAGGACAGCTGTGTTCTTGTGGCGCAATCAGTTTTCGTTGGGTTAGTCAACAAGGAGACACAAAGATGAAAGTTTTCAGCTTTAGAATAAATAATTCTATCCAAGCTACCAGGAATTACTTGCTTTTGTGTGAGTTTTGTGTATTGTCTCTTCCAGAAGGTGTGGCGCCATTAACAAAGGCAGCATTGAAAGCTACTGCAGTTTCCCTTCCTCCTCCCTGCAGAATTTAACGATAGGAAGAGCCCATTGCTTCACTGGGGGTTGTTGCTCTTTCTGCGTGGGGGCTTTGCACAATACTGAGGTCATGAAGATGACAAATACTGGATGACTAGTGTGAATTTGCTCCCTCTTTTGGAAGAAGTAATTCTCTTTTCTGATTTTGTTTCCCTTTCTATCCTTTGGAAAATTTGACTCAAATCTATCACAAATAAATTAAGTTCATTTGAATTTCTATTGAACTTTGACAACGTATTTCAAAAAATAATAAAAAAAAGTTCTGTTCTTCTTTAAAAGCAATGATTCAGTTCAGAAGGAAAGAGCTGCTGCATCATGGTTTGAGTTGGACAAGATATTACCTTTAAATAAGTAAATTTTCCTGACAATCCGGAGCTGCTGCTCTCAGTGCTGCTGTTTGGGTGCTGCCTGCACAGTCTTTGTCATCAAATGTGCATTTTGTCTTGCACAAGGTACTCAAACTTCATTCTTAAGTGTTTCTACTCATCTATAACTAATACCGATGTTTTTTGTTTAGCTAATACAACTTGTGACAGATGTTGCAGGTCTTTATTTTGTCTTTCTTGATTGATTACCTTGTTGTCTTGAAAGGGAAGCTTGAAAGAGCAACCTAATGTGGCCATAAAAGAGGTCTGCTGTATTTTGGACATGAGTTATAGGGGCCCAAGACCCAATTTTCAACAGCGAGTTAATTCTCTGAAGTTTTGAGAATCTCCCAAAGGTCAGGCTGGTTTTAAGTAATTTTAGTAAATCAGGTTTTCATGGTAGCTGTCAATATACTGAGCTAAAGGGTGAAGTTTTTAATATATTTTTAATAATCAAGAAATAGGCTTATGGATGGAAGGTCTACTTTATATTGTGTAATACTTGATTTTGTGTACCTTATATTTTCATGTTTCTCAGAATAACAGATGGAGATCGGAAGGCAAATAATGAGGAAAAAAATGAGGCCACAACTTCACTAATGCTTCTTTTTCATCAATATTGAGGTTTTTTTGTTTGTTCATTTGGTTTTTCTGAACAGCTGAAAGCTGACAAGGAAGTTCCATGCTTAGTCCTAATTATGTTCCAATC
Organism: Eudromia elegans; assembly: GCA_003342815.1. Classification (NCBI taxonomy): domain Eukaryota; kingdom Metazoa; phylum Chordata; class Aves; order Tinamiformes; family Tinamidae; genus Eudromia; species Eudromia elegans. Next base: position 113,573 of record PTEX01000153.1, on the reverse strand, counting down.
AGGCTTTACAAATCTCAACATTTGTGTTCTCCAGTAGCCACCTCTTACTTATCTGGCCAAAAAAAGGATGTTTATAATCTTGAAAATACTTGATTTCATTAAAAAACAATAAGAATGGGGAAGATTTTATAGACAATCCTTAAGCGAGGTCATAGGGGGCATTTTTGGAGCAAGCTGGTTTTGCAGCTTTTGTGCTATTAAGCCCAAAGAGGAACCCATTGGAGGTTGGGAAGCTGCACTCGGCTGCTGTTGGCAGCCACTCGCCTGGTTGTCACTAGTGCAGGGGACAGGGCAAAGTGTCACTTGGCCCTGCTGCGGTCATTCCTTTCTCATGGCTCCCCCAGAACGGTGTAGACTAAACAGAGAGACTGTGTAATGCCTGGGAGGGTCAGGAAGGGTGAGAAATGAATGGCTTTGGGCTGCGTGCGCTCTGCTGTAGCTTGCTAGTTTGTTTGCAAGGAGGATAAAAATGTGCATGCCTAGTAGGAGTATTTAAATATGCATAATCCCTGTAATAAGTCAGGCTCTTAGTTAGCAGTCTGTTTTAATTTGATTGCTTGCATATTCAATTCTGCCAGCTTCTGTAACTTAGGGCCATGTATTTACAGCATTTGCTTGAATTCTCAGGGGTTTCCCCTCGAACGACCCCCTCAAATTTTTATTGAAGGTTTCTAGTGGTTTTTGAGTAGAGGCGTTACTGCTTAATGAATTGTTCCCTGCCTAGGTTGACTTTAGGCAGTTGTTTGTGCCCAATCTTTTTGCAATAGCAGAATTGAAGGGTACATTATAAAGACTAATGAGCAACAAATGAAGCAATGAGCAAACAAATCATACTTGGGTGCAAATAAAAAAACACCGGACAGGATGTGCTGGGTTCTAGAAGCTGTCACCTACCTCAAAACTTTTCAGGCTTAGTCCCATTGATGCTTCTGTGCTGGGACTTTATGCCAAGGGCTGGTAAGTCTCCTGTTGGCACTGGTAGCTTTGGATGGGCCCCTGTGTCCTCTTTAATGACAGGAGAGATCTAAGATGCTATCAACTCCTCAGGTTTCGTAAGGACTTTCTCTGTATTATAAAGACTTTTCTCTATTGCGAATAAAACCAAGTCACCAGAGCCAAGAGTAGCCCAGTCTTGGAAACCATTGAATTGTTTTCTGTGTCAGACACTGTCTTGATTTAGTGACCTCAGTAGCTGCAAACGTTGAGCCTGTGCTGCTTGCGTGAAAGAGCCAGACACTCTAGCTGGAACTGGAAGAGATTAACAAGGTTTGTGGCTTCTGGCAAAAAAAACAGGACAGGAAGCATGTTGACCAGCATGTCAAAGCTCCATTTTCTCATACAGAGCATATGAATCTGTTGGGCTCTCAGTAAAGTTATCCCTTGTGATTCTGAATTAGGTGATTTCCATCCTCTGTCCCTTTCCCTTGTGCCTGGAGTGTGTCAGTTCAAGCTGCAAGAGCCCTGGCTAATCCCTCCCATTCTTCAGCGGAGACAGGCTGGAGAGCTTCCAAGGAATGTCCCACCGGTGCTGTTACCTTTTTATTAAGAGGAATTGCAAGGTGCTATGGTGTTGGGGGGAATTAATGAAATTTGTGTTGGTTTTATATGGCTTTTGAGGTCTTTAAATGACTTGCTGTTACTCTACATTGTAGAATAGATGGGTCAGGATCTCAAGAGATCACCTACAGTTTGTGGGGTTTTTTTCCCCCTTTCCTTGAGCAAGATGAGCAGGAAGGATAGCACCTAATGGGAGGAGGAGGAGTGAGGAGACATGTGGCATATGCAACCTGGAAAACTTGTCTATGAGCTTGACTTGACTCCATCTAGGGAAGGAAGCTGATGCTAATGGCTCTGCATGAGATAACAAATTATACCCAAGCATGTGTTTTTTGTATTCCCTACAATATGTCATGGGGGGTGGGGAAACAGGATGTATAGTATGTGCGTATGGCTGGAGCCTCAGGAGAGCTACCCAGATGTTGAGAAGAGGTAAGGAAGAGAGCTGGAGATAAAGGGGAGAGCCCTCCAGGGTGGGACCGTGAAAGCCGATCCAAAGAGAGTCACTCTGTTTTGGTCTCAGTCACACCAGCTGCCTCCAAGTGGCAAGGGAGGCTTCCAGATAAGCTGTGGACAGTAGGAGCAAAAATGCGGAGTTTGTTCCAAGCAGGGTGAAATTGAAAAGCTGAAGGACTCAGTGCAACCATAAATAAATATTTGTACAAAAGATTTCCTCAAAACAGCTGCTGGATACGTTGTCCTAACGTGAGCCCGAGGTGTGGTGTGAAATGTGGTGCGAGTGTGCTATTTGTTGATGGTTGTTGTGCAGTAATTTTAAACAGGACGTTTAAAGAAACACCCTTGTAATCACATTGCCATATGTAACTGTGTGCTTGAGATGTTTCTAATCCATGTGGTTAGCTGTCAGAGGCTGCCTTAGTGACTGATGTAACTCTGCACGCTTGATCACTGTGTGCTCGGAGCATGTGTTTCTGAATGAACCGGCCCATCTCGAGCCTTTCCCGAAGGCCTTTCCAGGACTTTTCTCCTGTTTTTGCGGAGCTTCTCTGTGCAAAGTGTTGGTGGTTTGAGGCTGAATCAGTTTTAGGCTCAGCAGCCCTCCTGACCTGCTTTGGCTGCAGTAACAGCCAACCCGCTTTTGGCCTGCTTATGCTCCAACTTTCTTCATCCCACTGAAATTACACTTTAATTTAATCTCTGGCTAAAACCAGAGTTCGAGCCCTGTCCCCCTGCCTGTGTAATGCTGTTTTGCCATGGTCAGAGGACATGTGCACGCGTGTGCATGCACACGCATGCACCCCGTATTTGCAAAACTCCTTCTATTTGCAAGGATACTGATGCTGTTATTGCTGGGTAAGGAAACACTGACCAGCAGCTGTTTATGCAACGAAGCTCTTGGTGTAATTAATTTTCTGAAATTCTGCTGTAATGGGTTTGTCCCTCCAATCAAGCCCATGCAAACGGGTTGTGTCCTGCCATGACCCCAGAGAAGGCTGCGCTCCCCATTCCTCTGCTGCAAGCAAAGGGGAGGTATCTGCAAGGGAAAAATCTTGATGGCTTCAGCAAAATACTTGAAAATGTCAGAAGTAAATCCAAATTATTGTAACCTCGTGGGTCTGCTAGTGTTGGAATCAAATGGGCGGAGAAGAGAGTAAATCAGTCAGGGTTGTGAAGCTTGGGCCGATGGGCAGTGCCGTGCAGCTGACAGATAATAAGATGATATCATCCATTTCCTGGAAAATGAGCTGATTCTGGCCAAAGTGTTCCAGACCCCGAGCACTTAAGTGAGCTCTGGCTCTTGGAGCATTTTAAATAGAAATTTCGGTAGTGCAGGTGTAACATGACTAAGAATGAATAACCTCATAGCAAGTTGTGACTCAAGATCGAGGTTTCTGGTAACTTTTCTGTGGGCTACAATAAGATTCACAGGCAAGAAAGGTGGAGGGGAGTAAGAGTTATGGTCAAGATTTTGAGAAAATTTTATATGTAAGGTCAGTAATGTGTTTTAATGTTTGTGGCTCTGCGAGTGCATTATCTGGGCTGTGTTACCATCAAATACATAAATATTTAGACATAGATATCTTTCCTCTTCTAGGAGGACTTATAGTCAGTATTAAAACACCCAGAAACACTGAAGGAGGGGGGAGCATCAGGCAGCAGACTAGGTGAAAGCTGAATATCTGACAGATGGTCCAAGAAAAGGCTTTTTGGCCGAGCTTTTGGCAGGAATGACTTTTGCCTTTTGTGTAACAAAGAGCAAGATTCTGGTAACTCTCTTCAATTTCCTTCCGCTGGGTTTGTGATTACTCCAGTCCTGCATAATCCATGTGCAGGATCCTTATGCGAGAGGCCCAGGAGCAATGCTGGAAAGTAGTAAGGCACTTTCTGGATATTACAGACAGCTTGGAGGACCAGCAGGGACTTCACTCACCAGTTACTTGACATCAGATTTGAAGCAGAAAGTGGACAGGGAATTTGTATATCTGCTTCCTTGGAAGCAAGTGCAAGGGAAATGCACGGTAAGGAATTGTTATTGACTGGTGTGGGGAGAAGGAAGTGCACTCGCATCGGACAAGAGTCTCGTGAAAAGGCACACCTGGATCCCTGGCTGAAGCGGATACTCCCACAAAGGCAAGCTGCTCTGAAGGCCTAGTGAAGGAGTAGGAAAAAGCATAAAGACCTTATGTCAGCATAAATGAATGCAGCTACAGGTAAACCTAGTAACATGTCCCCCTTCTTTCCATCGTTACACAGGCAGGGTTATGCATGCTTGATCCGGCCACTGAAAACACTGTTCCCTACTGAAGAGAGGAGCCGCCTGTCCAGACTGCTAATAGGCTGCTCTGTGTAGGAAGATCTTTGAAAGAAAGAAGTGCCTCATCCTGATAGTATCCCGTGTTTAACATTTGGCAAATGTGAGCTAATCTTTTTCACCCTCATAAGATGTGTTGGTCAATATTACATACGTAATTATTGTGTTATCTTTTGACAGGAGAAAAGGAAGATGGAGAGTAGGTTCGGACTAAGTACAAGTCATCTTGTTTGTTAGGCTAGTACAGTTGTTTGTGAAAGCAAAGCCACAATATCTGCACTGAGCATAGGAATCTTCTAATAAAAGAGTATTTAGTAGTGGGATCCTAGCTCTTCTGGGAAGGCAAGGTGCATGAAGCAAGCTCTGCTTCCAGTCACATATGAGCTTAATGCAGCACTCCTGATGCCAGAGTGACTGATCCTTCTCAAATGCTTGCAGTTATCTATTAGCGAGTTGGTCTGGCTGTCTAGCAGCGGGCACTTCTTGTCCCCTTCGCCCTATAGAGTCCTCACTGTCACCAAATAGCTGTATTGCCATTTAAAATCTTAGACTGCTTTTCCCTTACCCTTCTGGTTTTCCTTTACCAGAGCCCCAGAGTATTAGATGACGTGATGGCATTTACTATACAAGAATGGCTGTGGCAACAGAAGAATGGACTAAGAGAAGAGATAAAGAAATGTTGGCAAAAACTTTGCAGAGGACAGAAGTACATAGCAGCCATAGAAATACATAGTAGTCATATTGCCTTAAAGCTGATAAAAGGTATGGAAAGAAGGTCTGGGATCATATGTTGAATGTCTAAATATGTTGCTGAGAACTGTAAGTCGATGGAACCTGCAATGAAGCAGCAGCATTAGAGAATATGGAGCTACTGAACATGGAGTGCCATAAAGTGTTATTTACCATTAGAGCCCAAATTTGACAAAGATAATAGACAGTGAAGCATAAAACTCTAAAATACTGTTTTTCATGTCAAGTGATGACTTAATACAGTTAAATGACCTTATAAAGGGGAAAAAAAAAAAGTCTTTTCTTTTTTTTCTTAACTCCCTTTAGAAAGGCAGTTCAGGTCTGTACGTGACACTTAATGTATAAGGGCAGTGTCTTTGACACAATCCATGCTGCTTGCTGAAAATTTAAGTAGAAAACCAAGAATCAGACCACCTGATTAGGTGACTCTAATGGGTTTTTTTTAAACAGAGGTGTTTCAAGTTCTTACACAGTGTGGGAAAAAAAAAGAAACAGTAAATATGTTAGAGAGTCAGCTGAGTTAGTCTGTGCAGATTCCAGGCTATGCAAGTATGTGCAATGGTGTAATACTGGCAGAAATGTCCTCTCTTGTGGAAAATTGTCCTTGGTCTTATAATGTGTTTGACAAACAAAAGTGGGTCTGCCAGAGGCAGCTCCCCCCTTCAGAGAAGGGGGAAAAAAGGAGTGTATTCTGAGCCTCGAACATCAGGAGCGGTCCTTGCTCTGGAAGAGCAGAGTAGTGGCAGGAGTGGGCTGATTGGGATACTGTGGTGTCTGAAATTCCCAAAAGCCTTGAAAATGGGTGACACACATCCTGTTCCCTTTCTCAGAAACTCCTTTTTGATTAATTTGTCTCTTTTTTGCTCATAATAGTCCCATCTCTCTTGAACACTAACAGTAGCTTGTTGTTTTCTAAAGGAATAACAAGAGCAGGGCATGCATCATCTCTGATTTTGTATCATTTGTGGTTTAGGGACTTTCTGAACCAGAGGTTGCATCTCCCTCCTAGTCCTTCAACAGCCTCAATAGATCATTCTTCCATTACTTCCTGCACCCCTTCTTGAACCTACGTTCAAAATTTGGCATCCAAACCATCCCATGGCAGTGCATTTCATAACGTGATGAATGTTGTGTAGGAAAGCATGCTTTCCTTTTCTGCCTCATTGTTTCATTGGTTTTCCCCTAATTTTTGTGTTACATGAGTGTGAGTTATTTCCTATTCTTCTTTTTCCCATCAGTTCATGTGTTTGGTTGCTTTTATTCTTTACCTTTGGTTCCAGATCTGGCTCACATCATCTTCTCTTGTGCATAGAAACCAGTCTTGACCATTTATCATTCTCATCACTTGATCTAGTTTTCCTACAAACCTCTGCATGGTAAAGCCCATGAGTGCTAAAGGGAAGGGCTGCCCAGTCAATAGCAGATGTTTGGAGATGGGACCAGGCACCACAAAGGTGGACAGAGGAGCAGGGACCTCCAGCCTCCGCATGAATAGTGGGATAGCGGAGACACGGCAGCTGAGCGGAAGACAAGTGGCACAGCACTTGGGAAGGGGTGGAAACAGGGCTGGCTGCAGGTGACTTTAATAGCTCCTGGGGGACCTGGCTGTGATTTCTGAGAGCCGGTTTTGTTGAACCGCCTCCACCACAGCCCCGCGATGCTCTGCAGCAGTTCAAGTGAGCAATGTAAAGCATACTGGCCAGATGGAAAGTACTAAAGAAATATGGACAACCGTGAAAAGCTATTGGAGACAGGCTATTTTGGTAATTAGCATGCCTGCATCTTTGTTTTTTCCTTCATCAGATATAATCAGACGGTGAAGTTGCTAATTTGAGATGTTTGCCAGAATCTGGTGTCTCTCTTCCTTCATCTGCTCCCCCAAGCATTGCTTTCTCTCTTCCAATGGGTTGTTGGTTTTGTTGTAGTTAAAGTTTAAATTAAAGTTAAAGCCTGGATAGTTTAATCTTTAAGTCCTTGTTGCTCAGAAGGCTGTGTCAGAGGGCAGGACCTCTTCTAAATATCTACGGACTAGAAGAAATTCATGAGTAGTGCAGCAGTTTCTGATAAATTTAAGTGATTGTTGGGGTGGAAATTCTTGTTTTCTAACATAAGCAAGAAAGATGCACGTACACATAGCAAGGAGAGGAGCTTGGAACATAGCGTTCCTGGATGTCGCTTTCCTGGAAGTCCACTTCACTTGATAGAAAAACAGTGATAGCAAACAGTATTTGTAGCTTCGAGGAGCCTTAAAATGAAGGAGCAGCTATCAATCTTGGATAAATGCTTTAATAAAAATAATTACACGACTTTAGAATTTTGAAATACTTTTTTTTCCTCCCCAGTTCTGAAGGAAAGTCCCGGTTTCTCTAAGAGAGGAGGAAGACTCAAAAAAGGAGGGAAGGGCAAAGTGTATCCCAGTTCCAGCTGCTGGTAGCAGAAGTGACATCAGTGGTAGCTGCAGCATAGAACTTTAAATATTACTTTGGAAAAGAAGAAAGAATTTTAGATACCTTGGATTTTCATATATATATACACAATATATATATCCTTATACATACATATGTATATTCCTTTTGTTCATAGGCACATGTGGTCCTGCCTTGCGCATGCTGAAGGGATGCTCTGTTATACAGGCAGAGCTGCGAAAGCAACTGAAACTTTCCAAGTGGATCCGAGTTGTTAAACTTAGATTTACAGAAGAGAGAGACTTGACAGATGTTTCTGCTCTGTGATTAACGACAAAATCCACTCTTTATCATATATTTAAGCAATATAGCCCACCCCAGCATTAAACCAGGCACCAAGTTCTACAGCATAACACAGATCCCTGACCAATTTCTTATTTGTGTAATAAATGGGTTGCAAGCACCGGTGTTGCTGCCGTGCTGCAAAGGAAATGGAATAAGTTCATGAAACTGTAACCTCTTTAAATGTTTGGTTTGAAATTATAACACAGGACATAACTTTTAACTAGGGCAGCTGTGTTTGGCTTGGTTCTCAAGTGTGTACAACGGTAGGGGCTGCCGCTGTGTTGCACTCTGTTGGAAGGCTGCTCTTAAGAATTAGTTTGATATTCGTATTCCTGCTACTACCAGAGACATCATTATCGTGCTTTAAAATCTGTAATTTAGGCTTTATTAAAAAGAGACAAAAATCCATAATTCCAGTAACTCGATTTACAGAACTTCTTCATTTTTCTTTCCTCCCACTCAGAAGGGACATTCCATGCAACTCGAGTTCAGAGCTCTCTCTTGGGCTCCTGTTTGTAAACACCACGGGCCTGTCCCACGTCCCTTCGCCAGCGCCGGCTCCCTCCTCCAAAGGGACTGTCCGGAATGAGCCCTCGTGGAGCGCGCTGCTCCGGCTTGCTTCGGTGCGGGAGCAAACTTGGGAGCTCTCATGGAAGCAGTGTCAAGTCGTGCAGAGGGTGGCAGTGCACTGAGATACAGAATAGAGAGATTGCTTAATGCAGGAAAAAATAATTATAAAAAAAATCATTATTCCCTTAATTCCCTAGTTGAGCTCAGAGGTGATGGTCTGTTTTGAAGGCAAAGTACTCCTTTTCTACTACCTTCGGGGRGTYTTTTTTTTTTTTTTTTTTCCCTGTGGATTTTTTTTTCCCCCCTCTCCCAATATCCTGTATAATTTAGGACTGAAAGCACCTGTCTTCTCAACCAGATGTACAGGCACTGGTGCATGACTGACTGAGACTCCGGCCCTGGAATTCCCTCCTGCTGAGGTATTTCTTTGGAGATAATCAACAGTCGCTATTTATCTGCAGGGAGACCTCGTACACTGTCAGCCTGGTGAGACTGAAAAAAATGAGGAAAACCTGGTCTTGAAGCAAGTGACAGCAGCACTGCGAGGGTGCGTGTGTGCAAACCTGGGTCGTCTCAGATATCTTCAGCTGGAGACCTCTAAGCACCAATAAGAGGAGCAGAGAAAGGGCTTGATACAGAACAGTAAGGGCTTTATTTCAGAAGTTGGAAGAGGAATATGAAACGTGAGCTGATTAGCTGGGTCTCAAGTGCTTGAAGATCTAGCCTTTGTCTCCACAATAGTTTGTCATGATATTAGCCTGACAGGGCCAGCCTTGGTGACAGCCAAGGGGCCATACGTTTCTTGAAATAATTAAGCAAAAACATCTCACACATGGCTTCTCCCTGAGAATGCAGCCTTATCGGGTTTCAATTTTATTTTGGTTTTGTTCTACATTATGGCTTGTTGGTCCCTGCTCGTTGGGTTTGCTGGTGGGGGTTGTGGCAGGAGGAAGCTGAAGGGGAGGAGTGGGGAAAGACGGCGCCGGATGCTTCCTTTATTTTGGAAAAGCAATGTGATTGCAGACAAGCTCAGATACATTTTCATTGCTACTCATGATCGTAGGTCTAAGTGGAGATTGTAACAACAGCAGATCTGATCAAATGAGTCTCTTGTATACGCCGGTGTGCAGATACTTCAGCAGTCAGTATTGTGAGAAGCCTTATGTTCACTGGGTGACCTCATATGTGGCAGATGCCGAAACTGAAGAGGATTTTTATCCTCTGAAAGAGCGAGGTTTGCTTTTCTGCTGGAAAAGCAAGGTGGCTTTGATCAGTGGCAGGCAGCAGTGATGGCCATAGCTTGGCTGCTTTCTTCTGGTCTAAAGGCACTGGGAGTTGTGGCAGGCAGCTCGTGAAACTGCGAGCCAGGGTAGGAAAGCTGCCCAGGCCTCCATAGGGATGCCCAGGTATTTCTGAGGAAGACTCAAAGAGGGAAAAACAAAAACAGTATTATTAAAAAAGGTGCATGTGCTGACTGAAGGCAGTTTTTCCTGTGGGATGCCTCCTCAGGTATGAGCAATTGGGATGAGATCAGTCCATCCTTTTCAAATCTTGATTTGGAGCCTGAACAAAAACAAATTTCTGTTTACTTTGAGCCTTGGAATAATATTTAGTGTTTTCTACTCGGTTCAAACTCCGTGCCTCACTGTTTAACTTCATGGAACATTAAACCTGCAGAAGTCAATCAGTGACTTCAGTCCCCCCAAGGTGATGTTTTGTGAGAGATTCGAGTTGTTAAAACTGATGAACGGGGTGGCTTCACTTTCCCTCTTCATCCCAGTCACAGAATCCCGCTCTTTCTTGTGCCAGTGCTAAAACTTATGTGCTCAGATGTTCTATCGGAAGACTAATTGCTACTTGGCTTCATTTTTGGTTGGATTAACTGCAGGAGAGTGGATGTTGCCTGAGGAGAGTGAGGCCTGGAGGGGATAGAGCTGCCCATGTTGTCAGTGGGCAGTAGTTAAACAGTTTTTAAATTAATTTGGTCAACAAAACTCTGGCATTTACAAAAGTTATTCAAGGAATGAACCTGCTGGAGTGGTATACTAGAAAATAGAAAATTGAAGCTCGTCTCCAGCTTTTCAAAGACTTAATCTAACTGATGTCCAGTAACAGCCACCAGTGCTAGCTCTGGGATTGTCCCCTTTTGGGAGGAGCTCCAGCCCATAGGAAGAGCAACTTTTAGGACATAGTTAAGTGCTCGGATAAGCACTGCAGTGCTCTCAGTGACCCAGGGCAGGTGACCACTGCAATGCTGTAAGGTTGCTGTGACCTCAGGACTGTTACATCTGTGGGAGCAGCAAAGCATCACTGGGGTGAGGGGACTCTTCAAAGGCACAGGAGCTTCCAGGATGCTCGTAATGTTTTAACCTGTTCGGTAGTACTTCAGGAAAGGAGCTATGGAGCTGAATGTTTAGGCCTTATTTAATGTTCTTACAATACTTGAAAGAGAGTTACTCCTTTGATAACTTAAAAGTTAACACATGGAAATGATTGGTTACATCATTTCATAGTAGCTACCAGAGTCTCGCAGCAGCCTCTGACTTAGTAGCTAGAGAAGGTCATGGAACAATTGCCTCTTGGCATGAAGTTCAGATTTTATTTTTTATTGTTGTTCAGGGGAAAGAAGATAGAGGAGCTGTTGTGGGGAAATCTGGTAGCACAGATGGAGCAATATATCCCAAAGCACTCACTAGGTACAAATGCTGAGCTTTCCTTACTTCAAAACAAACAAAAATACAAACATCTCTTCAATCTCTCTCTTGTAATTTAGTATTTTTTTTAAATCTCCAAATTCTAAATTGTAATATTTAGATGTATGGAATAATTGGCCTGAGATTAACCTGCACATTTTGGAGCTTATGCTAGTGATCGGTTGACCGTCATATTTGAAATGCAGAGCACTTAGTAATACGCCAGATCATCTGTAGGTTCTGTGCTGTTGAAACCATGTGTTTTTTGCTGTTTTGTAACCTTGTGTATCCCGCTTCCTAAATGTACAGAAATCCAAGGAAGTTGGATTGTTTCATTCTGTGTTGTTCAGTTAATGATGTGTCTTGTCTCCAAAGGCTGGAAGTTGATATCCCGTCTTGCAGTGTTACGGAGTCAGCTCATCCACTGCTCTAAGTTAATGCTTTTCCTCTGAAATGCCTGACTTCGACCACTGCTTTGACGAGCGTCTTTCAGGGCAGCCTCCCAGGAGACGTGGCCAGCGTCTCCCCAGCCCCCTGGAGAACATCCAGGTGTACAGATGCCTGGAAAGCTGCTCGCAGTGCTGCTCTAATGCCAGTCTCTTGTATTTGCAGAGTGACCCTGTCATTAATCTGATTTCCTTGGGATTTCACTGTGGTAACAAGAAGTTGGGCTGACGCAGACAGCAACATAATGCTGTGGCAGAGCAGAGCTGGGGAGATGATCTGACTTTTTCCTCCAATGTGAAACCGGTTTCAGATGCTCTTGATCCTGTCCTTCAGAACAGGACAGTCAGTCCTGTAAATCTTGGCCTAAGTCAACAACAAACATGAGAAGGGTGGAAGTCCCGGAGTTACTATATCCCTGCGAGATTGCAACAGACTTGGCAAGCAGGAGGGGGTTTGGTGGGAACGACGGAGTCAGAGTTGTAGTGTTTCCTCTGAGGAGCTCAAGTGGTCGTGGACGGTCTCTTCAACCATTGGATGTCAACCTGCCCATGTGCATTAACCCAGGGGTCAGTTCGCACTCGGCTCTGAAGAAGCTGCGTGACGTGGCCACGTGGTCTGAGGCCACTGAAGGCAGTGGGAGAAGCAGCACAAAGTGTAAGGGGAAGCAATCCGGAGGGGGAGCACACAGTCTTGTAGTGAGACCAATTCCATTAGTTCTGCTGTATGGAGCAATGGTTTTCCTTGGATGATGCTTAGGAATAATATTGATCCAATCGGCAGCTATATAAAACTGCTGAATATTCTATCTATCTCTTTTTTTTTAAACTCTTTTTTTTTTCCTTTCTCTTTCCTTCTTACTTTGTTTTGCTTTGGGATTAGGTTCAAGCACCGTTAAAGACTCAAGTACTGTGGGAACCTTGTAGAAAGTGAAGTGCTCAGATGGACAGTCATTTTCAGTAAGTGGACTTAATCAAGCGTAGGCAATGGAGAGCTGGGCCATCCTTGAAAATCATCATGTGTGTCGCATAAAAGGACTGGAGAGTTACTGTGAGGAGTTTAAGTGAAGTGAGATTTAGCTTCTTACGCATTTGAATTCTTCTGGGGGCTATTTGCATGGAAAATTAAGAAGGATTTTGGTGGGGAGGTGCCTGGGGGCATTGCCCCTGCCTTGGTCATGTTTACCCATACAAAAAGAATCAGAAACAGGATTGTTGGTTTCTAAAACTTCCTTAAGACATTGAATAGGGGCTTGTGTTTCGCTGTGAGAAGCAAGATGTCATCTGCTAAAAAAGAAAAAACCCCACAATTTTATCATGGATTGTGATGCCCTAAATTTAATTTAAGGCTTTCAAGTGTTATGAACCCACTTGCATTACTATCAAATCCCCTCCAGTTAACGTGTTCAGGGAAAGGCACATATCTCGAAAGAAACAGCCATGCAAGGGCCCTTCCCCATGATAGCTGAGGCTTTCGTGCAGACTTTGCAGAACGTAATCTAAAACTTCCTTGGCTGCAATTAAGTAAATCTTGTGTCCTACAGCAGTGAGATAATATCTCCCCAGAAATGCTTTTTAAAAGTTTCCTGTTTCCATTGTATTCTCAATCCCCATGGGATAGTATTCTTATTCACTAAGTCTTGGGCTCTTAAAAAAGCGGGGGGAAAAGGAAAAGAAATTAAAACAGGTGTGAGTCAATGGGATTCCCCAACTTACTTTGTTTTTTTGCTTAAGTGAGATTATAACATGCCTGGTTTATTTGAGCAGTCTGGAGAGATGCTGGTGGTTAAACGCAGCCTGGTGAGCCTGGAGCCGCGAGAGTCTGGTGAGGGGAAAATGTGGGTTCTCAGGATGCACATCAGACCCTTTACTTGATACTTTGTCTACATTGGCACAGATTTTCCCTGCCGCCATCCCCTCCGGTCTGCGTTTTGGCTCCCTGCTCTGAGGAAGTGCTGCCTCATGATTCGTGCACCAATACCTCGTGCACGTGGATCCCGGCCCAGCTTTGCTCCGATTCAGTGCCCCTTCCAACAAATGACTTCATGCGCCTCAGTTTCTCTAACTTTAATTACTGCCAGCCAAATATTGGAAGGACGTAAATTGCATTGCACAACATTTCTTTACCTGCATCTGTTTGCATCTCTGCACTCTCTTCCTAGTTTGAGAACCTGAAAATACCTTGTAAATGGTAAGGAAGTGATTCTACAGCGAAAGCCCTTAGACAAATGAAACCTTCATGCAACTATTCCCAGTATGCCTGGTTCTGTAGAAGAACCTAATCCGGTTTGACCAAGTCTCTCTGATCTGCTAGGGATGCTTCTCCCAAGTTCCTTTTATTAGGAGACCACTGTGATTCTGAGGGCTCTCTTGGTCTGATGCTTGCTCCTAGGGAACAAGAGGAGGAGAAAATGGACCATAAAATTTCCATTACACTGAAAAGCAGAAACATCTGTTGGAGATTGCAAGTGAAGTTGGAAGTGGTATTTACCAGCAAGAAGCTGGCATCTAGTCTGTTCAGACCCTCTGCAAAATAGCTCTCGCTTCCTCCCATGGGAAAATAACGTGGAGGAATCTCTGAGTCAGGATATGCCCCAGGCACTTAGATGGCAGTGAAGTGAGCACGTCTTTGCCAGACCCTTGTGTGTGCACGTATGTATGTAGGGCACACGCCTGCAGTTGAGTGAGGTGCATCTCATGAAAGAGCCGTCCAGCAGCGAACTGTTTCTAATAACAAGTCTTGCATAAAGCCAGCTGTTCTGCATCATGCCTTCTGGGTTGAGAAACCCGGGTCTTTAAAGCAGAGTTTCATAAAATAAGATTGTTTTGTTTTGTTGTGCTTTTTAGGGAGGGATTGGTGGACGTGACAAAGTTCCCAAGGTATCCAAAGACCAAGGGTCCCTCCATTCCTAGCAAAACTGTTTGCCAGGGAAAGGGGAGCAGCCTGTCTTCTAAGACAGTAACCCGGCACCTTGGTCTACGTGATGCTTCCATGGTGCAATGTTTCATGGGCTCAAGGCACATCTTTTGTTTGAATTCCTATCTTCCAAAAGGACTTGAGAAGTAAATGATTCAAAGGCAGATATGAGCAGAGGCTGATTTTAGGGATTGATATTGGCTCCTTCATGGAATTAAATTAATTGCAAGCATGATGCTCTTTCTTGTACTGTATTGGCTATCTGAGTGATTTAATAGATTTTTTTTCCTTGATTTTTGCATAAGTTATTTTGAGACCTAACATTGTGGGTGCTACTGCTTCCCACATTGTGATGCATTATCTGAAGTGTTGTCTTGTGTGTAATCCCATGCTGAAAAGATTGGGAAAGCCTTGAGCTGCAGGGTAAGGGGATGCCAAAGCTGTCAGGCACACATCTGTGACCAGGTGTGGAACCTACTGCCTTTGTGCAGTGCTTGGAACCTGGTTTTCTCCTTTCCAGTTGTGCTGCACATCTGGAGCGCGGGCCCAGGTTGTTTGGAGGGTTGTGTACATCCCTCTGAAGCAGCTACGCTGAGCGTGCTCAGATGCAACATCCCAGGCTCGACTATAAGTCTGGCCATACATGGCATTTCTGTCTGTCCTTTTGCCAGGTTTTCTTCGAAGAGTAATATATGTTCTCTGCAAAGTTAGCTAATGATGCCAAGTACTGCTGGAGAACCTCTTGCAAATGACCTTTTTTCTTTTTTCTTTTTTCTTTTTTTTTTTGATGAGATAATCTGTGGTTCATTAATAAGACATATATTTAAAAATCCTAAAGTCAACAGATTTGCATGAAAAATTGCCTGACTTGTCTGGCTTACTTGACACTTTGGCCATCTTGGAACAGATGGGACAGTATCCAGCTGTGGGAAAGGAAATACATTTAATGTTCATATTGTGGTCATTGAAATGTGAGGGGCACCAACAGGCTCATAAGGAACCATTGAGAAAATCCCCAAAGCCTATCAAAGCCTAGGTTGCATAATTTTGACATAGCAGTGCTGCTCGGAGTTGCTGTGCTAAATCTAATAGCTGTCCAGGTTGTTCTGTCTTGTCATGAAAGATTAGGTTTGATCAAGACCAGTATGTTTCAAGAAATCATTTGTCCCAGCAAATCTATGCAGGATGTTCTTGTGGGCTTGAAGAAGAACGTCTGAGGAAGCAGAAAGCGAGCGGTTTCTGGAAAAAGAAACAGGAAAAAACATGGTTTAGAAAGGGATGAGAATGGGGGAGTCCTCAGCTATCCCTATTTTCACTAGTATTCCTGTTGAAAGAGATTTCCTTCCCTTGTGGAACCACCCGTGATTTCCCTAGCGGTCGGCATGGTGCTGGGTGGTGTTGGTGTGCAGAGCTTTCTCGCAGGACTAGGTCCCAGGAAGGTTCATTTTGTGGAAGGAACCCCAGGAGAGGGGTTAAAAACTGCCGATGGCTTTGTCTGTGTTGCGGCTCTTCTGGGTCATCTTACAGGGAGTTTGGGCAATGATGGGAACATACAGCCAGGACCGTGTGAGCGTCCAGATTGCTGTAAACTTTGAGGTGTGTTGTCTCCATGCCCAGGGCTGGACATGCCCTGTGGAAAGGACACGTTCTTATTTCAGCTTTCTTGCAACTGAGTAGAGTCCTGAATAGGTTGTTGAGTGTCTTCTCTCTTCTGGTTTTTCTCCCCGTGCTTTTTGCTTAGAGATGAGCCTGGATTCAACTCTTTTTGTTTTCTCTTCGTTACTTTTGATAAAATTGATATATGGACCCCAGCCGTGCAACAGCCTTAGCTCTGTGCAGCGGCTGGACCAGGAGCTCAAGCAGGAAAGTCTGAGTGTTCAACTCCACCTCTGAAGTCCACAGCTTGAGCCCATCTCTACTTTTAATTATACCAGACCATTCCCATGTGTCTTTGTAAAAGACGCATCTCCTCATATCTGACTTTGCTTTAAAATTATATCAATTGCCATTTTTCTAAATCCCTCTATCAAAGAAATCCTTTCCCCTCCCTACTAAATCTCCTGCACTTGGAACTTCAGGGAACAGAGCAGATGCAGTTTGATGCCCTCATCCAAACTAATGATTTGTTTCTGGCCGAGAACATGTTACCATCAAGGGGTTTTAATATTCTGCAGAATTTAGTAGAGGCCAATAGAGTAGGAGGGGGGCTAGATGCTCTGCCTTTGCCAAGATGTTTATGCAGCAGGAATGTTATTTATGTAAATCTGGAAGCACTCTTGAAGCGATAGCCTTGCTCTTGCATCTCAGACTTTTTTCATTAAGTCGTTGATCTTCCTTCAAAAAAAGCTTTTTTTTAAAAAAAAAAAATAAAAAAAGAAAGAAATCCCTCAGAAAACCTAAAACTCTAGCATGAAAACTGCTTGGGGAAAAATATTTACTGCACAACTCCTCCAAACTGCCCACATTGTGCAGACCGCGGCAATTCCTTGAAGAACGCTGGGGTAACAGCCGCCTCATTCAGGGTTTTGCACCTCCTCTCCCACTCTTCTCCAGCTGCTTCCTGTCTCCTCGCAGAGGAAGGCTCCAGCATCCCACTCTGTCCTTGTCCGAGTAAACCCGTTTCACCTAACCAGGCTCTGCACAACCATTAGGTTACAGAATAAAGCTTGGAGGAAGTCCTCGTCACCAAAGTGTGTGCACGGGGGCGAGGTACCTCTCCTCATCCTCCAATTCTTCCTTTCTCACTGGTAGAAGACCCTGCAGAGGCCGCATCCCTTGCACAAGGCAAAACTCAGTCTGTGCTTCTGAGGTTTTTTGGAAAGACTTACCCTCCTTGTAAAGTTTTTAACATGTTTTATAAATTCCCTCCCTGTAAATAGCTCAGTAAATAAGTGCTGCTTGCATCTTTGTCTGCTAAAATCCAGCACATAATGAGAAAGGCTGGTAGCATGGAAAGAAGGATGCAACAAATGTGGACATCTGTAGATATCTTCTGTTGCAGAGAAAAACTCGATGAAAGCAAAAGTGTCAGGGCAGTGCTGGCTGTGGTACGGCTGGATGCTTATCACGTGTGAAAGGAAGTATCTGGTTGGAAACTTGCTCTTTTTCCTTCCTCTTTCTGTTTCCAGGCTTTTAGGAGCAGCGTGGCCCTCTCGTGCCAGAGGTGCCGGTCTGCAGTGCGGTTGGTCTCTGCTCCTCTGGGTGTAGCTGCTGGAGGCCACATCTCAGTGTTGAGCTTGGGGCTTGTTTTAGTGTATGGTCACGTCATGCCAAAGCGCCGTGACGCTTTGGATGTGAGAGGAGATGGGGACATAGACTGGGGGAATAAGGTAGTGGTGGCTGGAGAAGCCCAGGTGGATGTGCTGTGTGGAGAGCGGGGCTGTTGTGTTGGGCAGCATGACGGGCTGGTGACAGCCCTGCAGGATTGCTTCTGCAGAGCCTCTGCTCATCAGTGCCAAAGAGCTTACAAGTCTTCTGGGTGGTCAATGGCAACTGAGACACCCCGTGGGGATATTCTGTGGAAGAGACCTCGGGGGAGAGCGCTTCCCGAGCCCGTCTGCAGCACCTTCAGGTGCCTGATAAAGCTCCCCAGCACAGGAGAGGCTCGTGGAGCAGGGCTGTTGTGCACAGTGCACAAACGAAGAGCTCTAATGAAGCGCATGGTACGTTCCAGGCTCTTGGACGCGGTGATTCCCATGGGGGAACATGCATCCAAAACTGCTAATTTGTCGTCTCCAGCCCTTATCGCTGCTGAAGCTGCTAAGCAGGCCCTTATGTCATGTGCAAACAGAGTATGAGCAGCGAGGCAGAAGGTTTCATAAGCAACACGTTCTTGCAAACCAGTAAAGAGAAGTGCTCATGACTTGGAAGTGAGCAAAGCGTGCATTGAACTACCCTGGGAAATGAAGCTTATCGATTGTATTGCCAACAGCCAAAGATTATTGGGAAATTTAGCCCGCACAGCATTGGTTCCTGATTAATGCAGAACTCTTGGCTTGGCATGTCATTCCAGTGACTTCTTGCAGATAGCTGACCTCACTTATCTTTGGGGGATTTGCATTATCTGCAGTAGCAGCAGAATTTGGCTGTATCTGATCCTCTCTGAACCCCAGCCAAACTAATGGCAAAATATAAACATCTGCCTGGAAACTATTTTTGAAAGGGCATATATGGTAATAACGATTCGTAGACGGAAGAAATGCACCTACTGGCATCCCAGACCAGCCTCTGTCGTCCCTTTGCTCATAGATTCGTCTGTCCAGAGCAGATTTGTGTAGCTCACAGTAGTAGAAAAGGTGGTGAAGCAAATGGTGACTAAAAGCCAAGTATTACGGCGTTTATGACAGCACAACCAAAGCACTTTCTGAATGCAGGAGGGAACAGAAGGAAGTTGTTTTACAGTCAACACTTGATCACAGCGAGGCCATCGTCATCCAAGTTTTTCTTAAGCTGAAAGAGCATAGTGAAACATCCCGAATTCTCCATGAATTTACCTTGTACCTTTGCATATCCCAGGCCATCTGAGACAACTGATTTCGGTAAAGGAGGAAAGAAACGCTATGGGCCAGATCCTTACACCAGATGTGCATCTGCCTTTAAGCTGCAGCCATAGAGCTAAAATTAGCTTCTAGAAAAGAATGTTAAAAGAAGCCGAGATGCTTTTTTATTGCACGTTTTCTTTTGTTGTGATATTTTTCCCCTCTAATGCTAGATATGAGACCAATTATCTGCATTTTCTCCACGCGATTGTTACTGAGGTTTATTAACATCTGGTGTTTGACCTGGACCATCAGTGTGTGGCACTGGTAGCAAACAGGATTATGATGTGGCAAGGGGACATTCTTATGTGCATAAAGAATTCTTGGCCTCCTTCCCGCTAGGGATGCTTGGATCCCTCAGAGATGGGTGTGGGGTTTATGAGGAGGGGGAGGAGGGGTCACTGGCTGGTTGTGGAGCCTCGCTGGGTAACACCCTACCCGTGGGGCAAATAGCAGGCAAATCAGAACCAGGAAGTGATGTGGCACACGCGCTGAAAACCCACGGGTGGGGAACGCTAACCAGGCTCGCCTGGAACTTGGGAGAGGTGCCAGCTTCAAACCCTCTCCTTGGTTCCTAGTTCATCTCACTTCAGTGCCCTGATGCATAAACCCCGTCGCTGCCAGACAGCCTGTGCAGCGAGGGGCAGGGAGGAGGCTTCTCCTACGGCTGAATTATGTTTAAAGTCAGGACGTAGCAGGGGTTGTGCCTTGCACAGTGGCTTACTCGGGGCTCTTGCCTCGCTCAGCACCCTTCCTGTGCTCTATCATGTGGATTTGTCTTTAGAGCAACTACTGCACCTCACATGCACTGCTGATGTGATAGGAGGGGGTTTTAACATACATTTGGTTTCTTTCTTGCAGTGTAGCGAGTGAAAGGGGCTCCAGGAGACAGTGCCCAGCCAGGAATTCTAGAGCTCTGCAAATGTTAAAGGAAATGTTAAAGGAAATCTGCTATGCTTGGAAAATCGCTGAGGTCACCTGCTACCTCCTCTGGCCCTGAGATTTCAAGAAGGGCAGCTAGATATTCGTAGAGCTGTTACAATTATAGGCACTTTCCGCTCTGATACAACTCCCTTGTCCTTATAGCAGGATATCCCTTAGACATCTGGCAGAGACGGTCTTTGGTCCTAGTCCAGCTGCAATCGGAGGAAGTTCCGATAGTTCTCCAAGGTGTTTGTGTTCCTCCTGCTAGGACTGTGAGCCCCGAGAGAATCCCAGTTAGCCCCAACACCATCCTCAGATTGCTGCAGCAGTAGATGAGTCTAGTCCTGCGTGCAGAGACGCTAGACTTGGGTGGGCAGGATGCTGTGGAAGGGGGTAGCCCGCCACGAGCATTCCTGCCATCCAGGAGGAACCCTTTCCCATCCGGATAGCTGGGTTGACCTGTTATATCATGTGAAAGGCACAGAGCAACCATAGCATGGAACAGGGCAAATGCTCAACAGAGGCAACGGTGGTGCATTAAAGAGCGGCCCTCAAGAAATGCAAAGTGTCTAAAGGCAGAGAACTGCTAGATACATATGATTTGATGGAATAATTAAGAAAATACGCCTACTTTCTATGAATGAAACATGTAAGCCATCTCTAAATGCTCTTTTGCTATGTTGAGATTTTGTTGCTTGGTTCCTAATTTTTCACAGCTGTAAAGAGAAGACAAAGAAGGGTGGAAAAAAACAGTCTTAAGTAGGAAGGAAGAGGTGTGTGATCAGAAAACCTTTGGCAAGTTAAGAGGATTAAGAAAGGCCCTAATGTTCTGATTTTAAGTTCTCTGAGTTGGACTAACATCATGGATTAAATTTGGGTGGTTAAGAGGAAGAAAATACCTCATTAAAAAGAAGCAATTGGGTTTAAAGTTGTTGTAAGACAATGGCTGAAACAGCTCAACTGGAATGGTCTCGCTTGCTTAATTCTGGGTTTTTGTGAGCGTGCGTGTGTGTTTTTAATGCCCTCCCCCACCTCTTCACTCCCAATTTAAAACCCGATGGATTTGCTTTAAAATGTATTATGTTCTGTCCTACTTTGCTCTGAGCATTGCTGTGTTTGGACTGTGTCGCTGCTCTCTAGAATTGCCCTCACCATTGAAGCAGTGCTGGTATCAGGAGCAGAAACCGTTGTTCTTTGGGCCGTGTATGCTGCAAAGTGTGGCTAAAAAGACAAGAGACTGGCCTCAGCTATTCTTTTAAATCTACTTTTCCCTTACAAAAGCGATGTGCGTAGATTGTCGTACTTATTGCAAGGTGATAAACCAATGCCAAGTAAGTAGATGACCGTTCTAGTAGGATTAAGCTCTATAGGCAAGGGGAGACTCGGGTATTCTGCCTTCCCTTTTTCAGTTAAAGCTTTCTGACCACATGTATCAGTGGAAAGAGGAGAAGAAAAATAAGAATAATAAAAAGGGGATTCTTTTTGAGCAGAGGAGGAGTAAATACAAGCAAAGGGATCCTGGCATTGTGAGGCTGCTGCTGACAGCTTGGGAGGAAATACTCTGGGAAATCACGGGGTAGCAAAGAGCAAAACAAGACAAGGAGGGATCCTAAGGCTCCTTAGTGCTAGATGCCCATTCACACAGGGAGGTTGCCTATGTTTTAAAACTCTTAGCTAGGTCCTTGTCGTGCTCCAAGTGTCTTGGGAAGCCAAGAGATGATTTGGGGTGGCCAGGCCTGAGCAGATGCAGGTCTTGCTGGCCTCTTGCATACCTATGCACCGTCCAAAGGGCTGATTTTGCCAGAGCAGATGCCGTAGCCCTCCCTGCTCGAGCGGGTTCACGCCGGGAGGGACGCTGCGGTGCTGCCGATGACGGCGCGCGCGGCCTCGCGCCGGCACGACCCACAGCCAAATTCCCATTGCCGTTAGCGGCGCGGCGGGCCGGCCAAGCCCGCGAGCGCGGCCCCGTTTCCACCCAGGCTACCTCGCCGTTACCTTAGCTGCCTCTCTGCTGCGCATTCCTCTCACCCAGGCGGATGCTCCGTTTTCATGCTGAAAACGGAACAGTTTTAGTGAGAGCAGCGTGCTCAGCCACACGCTCCTGCCAATGGAAAAAGTGACACTAAAAATAAACCGTTTGGGAAAGAAGCAAAGGCAGCTTCCAAAAATCCCAAACTAAAAAGACAAAAAAAAAAAAAGCAGGGGGAGGCGGAAAAATTCCCAGTCTAGACAGCTGCACTAGGTGGAGGCAATAACAACCAAAAGGAATAAATTAAACTGCGGTTAAGGGGAGAATTTGTCTCCTCTGATTGCAAGACAAAAGAAACCCAATTCCTTGTTTGTAGAAAGGGATGTTTGAGAATTTTTTAGGCCAGCTGAGGTCCTATTAGAGTGATGTGAACTGGAAATGGAGTTCGAGGGCTTTGGCTGGTTGCATGACCCGATGTGGGACCACACACGACACAATGTACGAGGCTCCAACAGAGCAGCAAGCAGTGGTAGGTGGCAAACCCGTCCCTTATTGCACTAAATAGCAAGATCAGTTTGTGCTGCATGGCCTAGACATTGGCCAGAGCAGCCCTGGTGCCAAGAACTAGTCCTGCTTCCCTGCGCTTCCACCTTCTCCAAGCTCCTGGCTGGTCAATGGTGCCGGCGATGAGGGGATGTGTGATGGTGTCAGCGATGCGAGCCGTGACCATGGTTTGGAAACTGGCCGAGTCCTGCGTTTCCCCTTTTCGTTCGCTTGGCTGCAAGCAAACTGCACCCTGGGTCCTGCTCTTGTGCTGGGTGTTTGCTGGGGTGGTTTTGGTTTGGTGTTAGTCCTGCTGCATGCCCTGCAGCAGCTCTAGTGCCTTCTGTGCATGGGGGTATGTTTGCCATGCAACGTTCACAACTTGCTTTCCAGCCATTTGATGGCGTTGGGGCAGGATTTCACCCTGTGTCAATATGCGGAGACTTGGGTGGAATCACTTCCCCATGTGTGTGTATTTTAAAAATAAATAAATAGAACTTCTGAAGGAACAACTGAAAACTCATCTAAATAAAATAGCCACAGTTGCCTTCTTTGTTCTCGCTGTCCTCTTACTGAGCTCCGGCACTGCTCTGTCTATTATCTGTCCTGTAAAAATGAAATAGCTCTTCCAGCATGGACACTTAGGGAAAGGAGATGGAAACGTTTGTGTTTTAGGACATCTTCCCACCGTGTTGGTGCCTTGCATGGTGTTTCCTATCTCACATCACAACTGAGTGGGAGGAACCGCATGAGGTGGCACTTGGTGTCCTCTGATCTGGAAACCAGCAAGTGACACACCTAAGGAGACCCTCTCACCTTCCTGCAGTCACCAAGTGTCACCTGCCAGTGGTAAAAGACCCTGCATTTGCCATCGTCTCCAGACTGAATTCCAGTTTGCTTATTAACATTTTTCCTGCGTTAAATTAATTCCATGATTTCAGTTGAAACCCAGACTTTTCTTTGATTTTTTTTTTCCTGCAGCTTTACATTCCAGAGTGGCTGCATTGCAGCGGTAAACAGAATGCTTTATTTATTTATTTTTTTCTTGTAGGGTCAGTTGGTAAAATAGCTCAAGTATCCTGGGACCCAGCTGGAAGAAAGGCTTTGCGGTTGACATGTTTACTCACTGAACGCAAGTTTCCTTTTTTAATTGAATTATTTCAAAAAGCTTTGGGATTTTTTTGTTGTTATATTTTCTAAACATGGTAGTGAGCTGTTCACAAGCAGGCTGCACATCTACCCCCTGCTCCACTGGTGGCAGCGGTGGGACCGGAGCTGCTCAGGACACGGTGCTGCACGGCTGGATGGACGGACACACGGGCTGACTCGGGGGTGTGCTGAGGACCAGATGAGCAAGGTGAGATCCGTGTCCCAGGTGCTTGAGGGACCCCAGCCCAGCCCGCTCCGTGCAAGGCGGCAGTGGGTGGAAGGTGGGAAGGAGGGAGGGTGTTTTGTGCAGCTGGGCTCACAATTGCTCTCTCAGAGGTTGCTGTTGAAATCCCAGCACTTTGGCCCAGCATGCGCCTGGTTTGATAGAAAACTTGAGTCAGACCAGCCAGAGGGTCTTTATCTGTGCAAAGCCCCAATGAGGGCATTGCCAGCGTGACAAGTCATCGTATCAGGTATCTTGTCTCGTTAAACTCAAGGAGCTCAATGCTAGAAGTGTCCCGCAAGGTATCTCCATCCATGGCTTTGCTGCCTGCTCATGGCCTGCTTGCTAGCCTGCTGGCTTCCCCAGAAGGTTTGGATGGTCCTGGCTTGCCTCATGCCTGTGTGAAGCAGGAGTTCAGTGTTTTGGGGCTTTCACTTGTTTTCCTATGGAAGGGAGCTTGATGTGACTGCACCATCCCACTGTGTCCATTCCTGTTTCTTTCCCCCAGTGATAACTTCTGGCTGGGAGTTAAAGATCTGAGGCACAAGGGATACTCGTAAGTCTCATGAAACTTCTGGCCAGGAGAGATGGGAGGCTCCATCTCACTGGGGAACCAGTGAGCCTCGTTGTGTCTGCTTGTCACACACCACAGCAGAGCTGGGGAGAGAGACACTGCACGAGAAACAACAGTTTTACTCAGAATTCACAGCTGCTTTAGCATTAAATTATTTAGCATGAAAACTCTGGCTTCGTAAGTGCCGCTGTTGGATGAAACTGTGCTCAGGTGTATGGGGCTGCCGGGAAGGGGTGCTGCTGAGCACCACGCAAGCCTGCTTTGAGCAACGGCGGGTGTCCTAAACGCGGTCGGTGCAAACGGCAGCGCGTGAAGATCCCTGCGGCAACGAATCCTCCCGCACGAGCGGGAAGCAAACGCTGCAGCGAGAGCAGCGCGTTTTCCCCCGGCTGCTGCACAAACGTTGGACACTCAATGGGGAGCGGGCGGCTGAGTCAGCGGGGCCGCGAGGCCGGACGCGCCGCGGGCACCGGCGCGGGCACGAGCCGCTGGGGGGGCCGAGCCCCGTTCCCACAGCGGGCAGAACGCGGCGGCTCTTCCCGTGCCCCCCGCTCCGCTTCCTCCCAAGCCCCTTTTGATGTTCGCCTGCGCGGCGACTTCTCACGACTCGAGCCTCGCCCTGGTTTGAACGGTGTGGGGATGATGCGGTTTTCTAGGTGGACAAAACAAGGATGTGGAGCTCTGAAAGATTCCGCTGCTCTTTATCAGCTGCTGCTTTCAAGTGCTCAATGCCTTTTCTTTCGCTTTTTTGTTCTGGGAAGGTGGATTCGTTCCCTGTGCTGTTTACTAATTAAAAGTTAGTTGGTAAAGAATAAGCATATTGTCCTTGTGGCGGTTTGATCTATTGTTATTAGGGCTCTGTGTTGTTACAGATGAGATCAAAGAATTTAATTTATGATGGGCGGATAGGTCAAGTTCAGTCGGCTGAAGCGAGCGCTGGGTAGAAAGGAGGGCTGAACAATAATGCCTTAAGCAGCAGCTCGGGCAAGAGGCTTCTCCGTATAAATAATACAGTCCTCCTTTCCCCACTTTTGAGTCAAGAAGCCACGCAGTCCTTTGGATATAAATACATGAGGAGAGCTAAATGCAGTCTGTTAATCCCCCTGTGCCTTCCCTTGGTGCAATGAGCCACAGGAGAGAATATAACACTGAAGATATCCGAGGCTTGAGATAAAGGAAGCCTCCTGGGGCGATGCGAGCGCGTTTCGGACCGCCTGATTCACGGCTTTGCGCCGTGTTCGCGTGCGCGACGCAACTTCCTGTGGCGTTTTTAACACAATTTTAAAACATCCTTGAGCTTGCAGCAAGAATCTCCAATTAAGACCTACGGCTGATGCTGCTAAGCCTTAGTCACACCCTACTAACAAAAGGGGAGTGGGGCGGGGGAGCAAATTTATTGGGTCTGCTTATAGCCTGTAGCCGCAATATTTTCCTTGAACTCTGCTCAAAGAGGAGTGGGTTGGATTTTTTCCATTTCGTCCTTATTTATTACACATCGGAGTGCAGCACTGTTATGAAACCGAGAAAGTCACCCACCTCTCCCCGTGCCTATGGAAACCACGCGGCCTGACTTCGACACGCAGGATGAGTAACCTGGGAGCAGTTTGGGGCTTCTATGATTAGCCCGTGTCCAGGGCCACAAGGTCCATTGAGCTGCGTACGTGGTTTGAGCTTTCCCTGCATTCTGCCCGAGCGGAGCCTGGAGGCTCTTTTGGGTGGGAATTGCATCTCCCTGTGTCTGCTTGGAGAGCATTCAGCACACCATGGGCCTGGTCAAAGAGCCGTTCAGCTGGTGGCCGTGGCTCTGCTCACAGTCGGGCAAAGGGAGTTTTGCTTTTGGCTCCGTCATGGGGCTTCTTGATGTGTCTGATGCCCTTGTGTATTCTTCTGTCCCAGCAAGAGCCACGGCTGCTTTGGGCCGGGCAGATCCTTACGAGACAGTAAAGCTGCAGAGAGGCCATGAGTGGCCGTGACCGTTGCTCATCCAGAGGAGCCATTTCTTTCACAGCTCCTGAGCTCAGAGTCCTCTTCTAAAGACCCCAGGTGCCCTCTGCTCTGCAGACCTTCTGTCCCGGATCTCTCTGCCTTAGCTGGCTTCTTGCTTGCCCAGTCCACACCCTGATAAAAGTCCATTTGCTCAGAAAGCTCCTCTCTTTCTCTCAGCCCTGGTGATACTAGGCCAGCAATATCGGGGTCTTTTCCTTTTTCCATTGCTTGAAGAAACATCTCTAGGCTCTTCCAGAAGAACAAGAGAAAACTGGAACCACCAGTTTGGGGGTGTTGTGACCATCACCGGCAGTGTTCCCCTTTGCAGACGAGCTCTGTGCATTGCTGATTCTCTGTTCTGCTCCGGAGGGGATGCCAGTCTGCAGGCAGCAGCTGCCTGCACATCAGCTGGGCCTGGGGGTCTCAGCACAGAGTCTCTGCTTGCATGGGCAGCTTATCACCCTGATGCCCTTCACCTTCTCTCTTTCTCCTCTCTAGCTATAGTGTGCACTCTTCTGTCAGACACACCAGTCTGACACTGTCAGATCCACGGTGCACTCGATCAGGGAAATAATCTGGCTTTTATTTATTTATTTATTTAAAGTTGCTCATAGTTTTGGTTGACCGATTGTGCTTTTCTCTGCTGGGTTATTGTGAACCAGAACAGTCCCCTCCGCTGGGTCACAGTGCAGTTACACACAGAGCTGTGCTGGTATGAGAGGAGGAAACTGTACACCAGGAAGGAAGAAAACGCCGGAGTAGGGGAATACCTGAGAAGAGCGTCGCGGCCGCGCCGCCAGCCGTGACGCAGCCTCAGGAGACCCGCTGGAATCAGTGCGCTGCGCGGAAACAGGTCCCTCACGCTGCCGATTGAAGGGCCACGGGACTGTCAGCAGCATTTCGGCCATGGTGACACCTACAATCACAACAATTTCAGTTCCTGATATCATCGTCGGTTCCTTATTCTCCCTTTTTAGCAACATTTGTTAACTTCGCGAAGTGCGGTCAAACTCTGTAAAATGTGACTGCAACTGGGCAAACTCCTGACTTAGGAGTTTGCCAAGAGGTTGAGGAGTCACTTTCCAACAGTAGTGGCCTTTCCACTGGCCTTGCTTTTCAGTATCTCTTTGCTACCTGGTCCTTTTCCATCACCTCCTCACACTGGGCTCTGGTTCAGGCATTTTTGTCCTGGCTACTTTCAGGCTTCTCTCCTGGGTCCCTCCTTTTCTTTGTGTTATTATATCTGACTTCTTAAGGCTCATGGATGGTTCCTGGGGTCTGATCGCTCCTCTGGGGTTTCTTGAAGTTCTCTTGAATCATCAGTGAGACTTCTCACAAACTTGGATTTCAGGTGCCACCCAAAGGTAGGTGTCAACCGTGGCCTGGGATTATTCATCGCCCAGCAATGCGCTCCAGCATCCAGGAACTTCCTCGTACATCCCTTGCTGAAACCTCCAATCTGCTGCAGAAAGGAGCAAAATGGTTTTGCCGAAACCGAGACTTTCTTGTTGGCTTGGCTCTGGCTCGAGGGTACAGTCTCCCATTGGAAGAAGCTCCTCGTGTTTCCCAGCTTCAGCTGTAATCTAAGACTGATAACCCACAACTGTCTTATGGTGATATGGGGATAGAAGATGCTATTGTGGCCTTTGTTACCCCAACCAGAGACTGGGAATATTTGAATCCTCAGTCTGTCCTTGTAAAGCTTCCAACCAGTGTGGATAGATCCAGGAAACGCATGCAGCTTCAGGGATATTCACAAACATTGTTCACGCAAACCCAAGCCCCCAGCTTACAGTTTTCCCGTTACCATACTGTCTACCACTCAGCTTGGCAGCTGCAAAAGGGACAGCAAGTGGATGCTTCTTCCTCTTTCAGTTACAATTTCTGATGTCTTCATTTTCTGGAATAAAAGCTTAAGCTTTTATTTCTCATGACTTTATAATGTATCATCTTGGA
Organism: Eudromia elegans; assembly: GCA_003342815.1. Taxonomy (NCBI): domain Eukaryota; kingdom Metazoa; phylum Chordata; class Aves; order Tinamiformes; family Tinamidae; genus Eudromia; species Eudromia elegans. The sequence goes on along the minus strand of PTEX01000153.1, from coordinate 85,258 downwards.
AATCAATCTTCCCTTTAGTTTGCTTAACAAAGCTGTCTAGAGTCATCAGCTAGAAAGCATTCAGTGGCAATTACAAGAAATCTTTTCAAAACCCACTCCCTGCTATGGTAAAGTGCAAGAGACAAAGAAAATCTTTTACAACTTATTTTCTCCGTCTTAGTATAATAAAAACAGCCCCCAGAGGGGCGTTAGTGACTGTTAAGGCTGAATATTTAGATGCAGTAATCTATCTTCATGTTTATAAAGCTGCAATTAAATATTTAAAATCTCCAGAAAATTATAATTGGAGCTGTGGAGCCAATTTTTTTTTTTTTTTTTTTTTTTAAAGAATGACTTCTGATGTCTAGGGATTTTGTGTTGTTTGTTTCTGTTGACTAATACATGCAGTAAAGTGCCTGAGTCCTGAGGTGACTCATGGGCCCTGCAGATGGTGGCGTTTCCTCCAGGCTCCGGGAGCGAAGCGAGGAGGAAGAGACGCTGCGAAAGCGCCTGCTCCGGCCCCACGTCCCCTTCCTGTGCTGCAGAGCCGGCGGGTGTGTGAAAGGCCCTCCTGGAGACCCAGCTGCAGGAATAGTGGGTTTTCCAAGCGATTACGTTTTTGGGAAACTTGCGCTCTGACCCAGCGTGCATAAAGCAATATTAGCTGGGGTCTTCTGGAGGCTGCCAAGACGAAAGCCATGTGAAGGATGCAAGTGTGTGGGAGGAGAGCAGCTCTTGAGGAAGAAAATCGTGGCTTTTTCTTTGGAGCAAGGGTGCAGCACTCTCCCAGGGCTGGTTTCTCCACGGGACAGCGTCTTGGTGCAAGTTGCACTCTGCCTTTTTTTCACTTTTGTGGCTGAACATTTGTCACCTTCGTGAGTGTTTGGTTAAAAAAAGCCCTGGGTGACACTTTCCATGGTCTGTCCCTGCTGCTGTCATGGTGGCGCATTGGTCCTTATCACCTGGATTGGGAGACTTGGGCAATCCGGCTTGTGAGGCGTTGGTGGGAGAAGTGATACAGACCCTCCATACATAAATCCTGCAGGAAATTCCCTGGAGAACCCTCACGAGTCAACCTGTGACAACATGGCACAGAGCCATGGTACTGTGGTGGTTTCCTTTGGGCACTTGCCAACTTTGGCTCTTTATCCAGTCTCACCTTTAACTTACCTGTACATTATCCTCAAAGCCAAAGCATCCCTGTGCTTCGCAATCCGGAATTACTATTCCTAAAATTTCATGCACATCCATTCATCATTCTTAGGCTCAACACACACCTCAGTGATGCCCTGAAATGGGGTGTGGATGACACCACATTTGCTTTGGCCGAAGTCATTTCCAATGGTGCCGAAGTGGAAGCTGAGCTCTGAGGAGAGCCCGGCCCTGGCTGTGAGTATCCTGAAAATCCTGCCCCTATCCTGTATTCACAAGCTCTATGCAAAGCCTCCTCTTGGCGTGGGGACAGATGCAAGCTCGTAACAGTGTGCATTTAGTTATAGATGTAATTTTATTTGCCTTTGTTAGATGCTTCAATATAAAACTCAGTAAAAAGACCCCTCTAATAAAAATGGCTCAGAGAAATAACAATAAACAGGTTTTATTATACGGAAGATACATTTTAAAAAAAATCCTACCAGGAAAATGATCTGAAGAGTCTCGAAAAAATATGGAATATGGAAGGGGGGAATTCTCCCCTCACCCTCTGCAGAGATGGGTGGTCTGTGTGCCATGTGAGCTTCCTCGCTCTGGCTTTTGCGGGCAGGAGGAGGGGAAGCTGCACTCTATCTCTGTAATGAACTCTGACTGTCCAGGAAAGCATTTATTTTTGCAAAATTAAAAAGTGGGGGGAGTCAGCGGATCTGTTTACAGCTATATAAAAAGGCAGAAAAGTTAATGCTAACATATGTTGCTTTATGTTCCCAGAGCGAAAACATTTGCAGGAGAGTAGTGCAGCACGCAGGTGGTAAGCGATCAGCACGTTTATTTATTTATTTGTAAGGAATGGCAGAATTGCTCACCTAAGGGAGGAGTTACAGCTAATGCACAGCACCCCTATGGGCACATTAAGTTCGTGGGTGGATGTTGTGCATGTTGTAGGTCTCTGGTGTTGTTCTGCACAAATCCTATCTCGTTTCTGGTGTCGTAGACCCTGATCTATGGAATGCTGAAGGTTCGTTCTTTCTTCTCCTCGTTACTGTGGGCATTTTGGCTGATGCTTGGTCGTGGGCTTTCAGAATGTGTAACCCCAAAGTTCTTGGAAGCAACTAATCATCCTACCATGGTGGTAGGATGATTGGATATCCAAAAGAGAAGTGGGCTTGTCCAGAGAGATGGAGACTATTATGCAGGTTGTAATTAAACCTTTCCATCGGTGGCTGTGTTTGAGGAATAACAATGAGAAAATAAACAGACTAAAACTAAAAATATAGTACTAGAAGTAGAGTACCTACATTTCACTGTAATAAATGGGCTTTCTTTTTTCCGGGGACAGAATGCAACCTTTTTGTCCTTTCTGTTGCTGTAAGTGATTAGATAGAGACAAAGCCCTATTTCTGGTTGTACGGTGTCCCGGGAAGAGGAAGGCTGCTGCTCTGAGATCATCATCTTTCAGGGGACCACAAACAGGGCTCCGAGCCTGGTCCAAGTGCGGATAACTGGCAAGATCTGAGTTCCTGCTCCAGGGCCTTGTGTATCCTCCTCCCATCCCTATCCCTGTGTGATAGGTTAGAGTTGATCCCCCTGAAATCAAATGTGATTTCCTCCTTTCTAAGTCCAACGATAGTCTTGGTTGACCACCAAGATCCAAAACTTACAGATGTCCTCGTGCTTTGATGAGCATGAGATGCTCAGGACATTGCAGGACATGTGGAAATGTGGATATATGGAAAATAATTAGCATTATTTTCCATGGAGAGGGAGGGTTCCAAGTATGGATAGTATCGGGCCCAAGGTTTGCTTTCCAGTTCAGATCAGGTCCAAGTATAAGTCAGGAGCTTTGGAGTGGAAACTAGTGGACAATTTGCTTCCGGTTATCCCCAGCAGACCAACTAGGAGATGCTCTGAAGGTCTGCTGGGACAGCAGGCAGGGTTCCAGATCCGTGTGCCAGGCTGGGCTCCGCTAGGATCCTCCTGCTCTCCCTTGGACCATTGTCCATATGGGCGTTTTCATGCAAAAAGCTTTCCTCGTTGATGGATTGTTTTCCACCAGAAATGTTCTACCAGAGAGTTTCCAAACAAATCTTTAGGGTAGCTTAAATAATAATTAATGGTTCTTTTTTCTAGCACGAATTCCCACAGGACCCATTGTGGGTTGTTTGATTGTAAAAACAAATAAATTAAGCGTTACTCCATATCTACAAGTTAAAGAAATACATTATTTTTATTTTTTGAATGACATAAGAGAGCCGTTTTTTAAAAGCACCAGTCTCATTGAGCAGAGCACAACAAAATTTTGAAGACTTTCATCCGTTTCCCCTGTATTTTAACAGAACTCAGCCTTTAGCAAGGTCTCCCTGTCCCACATGTGAAGATGACTCCTATCCCACCCCATGTCACGTCATGCTCATGCAGAGGTCACCTGACCAGTCTCTCCCGGACAGAATATAGTAAAGTGGTTTGGAAAATGATTCCAAAACTGCAGGCTGTCCTGAGGCTGGTCTTTACTAGCAATATCTGTTTGTTTTTAAACCCAGCTCTGGCACTGGTTGCTCTATCTGTTCCAGCTGTGGCATTATGGCATGAGGAGCCCAGCACGCTCATAGGTGTCAAATATTGCAAGGAAGGAGTTGGGTTTGAACTCAGGGGTGGCCTGCTAGTGGATGGCAGCACCAGGAGAAGTGATTAGATCAGGGAAGAAGCTGAGTGCTTCTTCTATGAATATGTTTCAGCTTCCCTGTTTGGGGGAAAAAATTCTCCTGGGGTTTTGATTCATCTATTGGCTTGTTGTTATAGTGGGAATAAGAGTGGTTACCTCATAGCCGTCAGCTTGGGCCAGGGAAGGATCCATCGTTGGGGCTGTTGGGGCTTCACTGAGGACCCCTGCCCAGGGCAGGGGTGAAACTGCAAACGCTGCCCGTCCCCAGCTGGGAAGGCGCCCGTGCTTCCCGCCCCGCGCACTCCGTTAATGTGTGCTCATGTTGTGTGGGATTCAAATCGATTGCCTCCTCCGTGCACTTCCCCTCCAACTGCTTGGACTCTGGACTCAATTACTTTGCATTTCTTTCTTTGGAGATGTAGGTTGAAGCTGATACAAGGAAATAATATCCAATCTGCATTTCTTAAGGTACAGGACCAGTTTGTCAGGCTGTTGGCACAAAACAGCAATTGTTTTATTGTCGGGGTAAGTAAATAAGAACAAGAAGTCTTAAGTATTGGCATATGTTGATACTTGGCCAAAAAGGTCTCTAAACAATACGTTTTCTATTCATTCCAGAAACCTCATACTCCGTTATTTCTCATTTAATGCTGTTGGCAAATACCCATGTCACCATCTAATTTTGACTATAGTTCAACTTTTTTAGTGCAAAGCTAATCCTCATTATAGTTGTAAACATGTGTTTCATTTGGCCTCATGTTCATGTACTGAAGTGACAAAGACAATTTAGGATTTGCATCAGAAATGGGGATATATAGGTAAGCATTTTGTTCAATCCGCTTCATCTTTTATACAGCGAAAATCCGCTCAGTTGCTTAATAGCAAAGAATGTTTTTATAAGCCTCTCTGTACTCTCATGCTTGGCTCATTTCCTGCTTTGACTTTTTTTCTTTTTTTTTTCTTTTTTTTGTTTTGAGACCTGAGACATGGGAAGCACCAAGAAGGAAAAAGAAGGAAAATAGTAAGTGAATCTAGGAAAAGTCTTGAAAGCCGTTAAGTTTTGTGCAGTGGCCCTGTGTGTGTGCATGGGTGTCTCTCATCTTCCTTCTTCAGACACTGATGTTGTATTATTTTATTAGAGCTGCCTTGTTTTTTTGTGAGGGGCAATTAACTAGAGCCTTCAACAAGACCTGTCTCATAGACAATCCCCTTTAAAACCAAGCTGCTGGCAAGGCATCGCAAATCAGTGTTCCTGGAATCACTGCTTACCTTGAGATGATTTTATTTTTTAAAACATTTTGTGATTTGACAAAATTCAGCCTGACTCCCCAGCCTCCAACAGAGCGAGCAACACACTGCATTTTGTCCAAATAATCTGGTGCACAGAAGATTAGCGGTAACAGGACTTGAAGCCTGAGTGCCCTTGGGACGCCGAGTGTTGCCACCAGTCACCGAGTTCCCCAAAATGCAGAGCTGTAGAAACAGCAGCAAGGCCCGAGCTTTCCAGGGGCTGTGAAACGCTGCTAATGGGAATCAAACGGGTCAAGCAGACCCATTTCCCTCCATGGTTTCTTTCATTGAAATTATTCCACTGTAGTTAAGTGCTGCTTGACGTATATGTTGTCTCTTGAGTACTTGAAGTAGAAGTAGTTGAGTATATGGTGGCTCTTCAACTAATTGCTTTAGGTTAAGAAGTCAGCTAGGAATAGGTTAAGCAGAAGGCAGAGTTTGGAGGCACAAGCTGGAGGAGAAGATTTTGCTTTGGGTTTTGGCTGGGACCAGATGGAGAACCCGCTGCGTGCACCCCGTGGCCCTGGTGCAGGAGCTGCAGCCCTGCGCCCAGCTGATGTCCAGCTCCTGGGGGAGCCCATGGGCTTTGTCCATCAGCTTTGATGGTTTTGGTTCGTAGGAGACCTCGCTGCTCCTTTGCTCGTGATGTTCGCTCGGATGGTGGCATCTGCCACCCCACAGCAGACATGCTGCAGCAGGAGACGGGCTGGAGGCTCCCAGCTGGACACGGGCCGTGTGCCTGGGCCGAGTGGGTGTCAGCTTGGACAGCTGGCAGCGCAGGCAGGGCTTCCTCTGACAGAGAGGGGCGAGTGCCACGAGACACTTCTATGTTCAAATATACAGCTGAGCCGCAAACGCTTCCCTGTGTTTGCAAATACCACCGAGACACAGATTGTCTCTGTGTGTTTAAAGAGGTCCCAAATTCAAGCCATACATTTCCAGTCATTATCACGCCATTATCCTTTCTCTTTTTTGCTATTTTACTTAGCAGGCAGTGGTAAACCCCAAGCCTTTTCTCCAGCATGTGGTTGATAGAAGAGGAAAGGAAAGTTCTTTTTCAAATATTAAAATGTTTTTAAATGCTGTTTTATGGCAACCATGCTCATCTGCAAGAAATCAGTTTTCAAAGACGCGTTTGATAGACTGACAGTCATTTGAGGCCAGGGCGAGATGAAATAGTCCAATTCAAACTGGATTAGGGCTCACTGTTCTGGAGAGCACACGAGTTTAGAAGGGGATTGGTGAAGCTGAATTTCAAAAATACCAGTTTGGGCTTCTAAAGTGTCTCGCAATCCAGATTGGTGACAGCAAAATAGCAAAATGCCCTAGAGAGCGGCCACCCGCTTTGGCAGCAACGGAAAGTTGTAACCGACAGCTGTTGAACAGCCCCAAAGTCCATGCTGGAGCGTTTGTCATCACGTTTAGTACCCATGGCAGTGAGATGGGTGCTCCAGCCCTGCGGATGTTCCTTCACCGTCTTTAGCGGGAAGCGGGGAGGAGGGTGACGTGGCTCTGAGCAGGGGCAGCCATGGGGAGAAACCAAAAATAAATGGGGCAAATCACCCCCTCTTCCACTGGGCCAAGGGACAAATCCAGTCCTGACCTCTGGTGCTCTTGATTGAGGCTCTAAAGTTTTTAATGCTCCCCCACGTCAGGATTTATAGAGTATTTGCTCTATAGCTTCCTGCAGTAATGTTTACGGATCTCGGGGGACTGGAGAAACGTAAAATGTTTGTTACGTACATACTTCAGCTTATACTTTTTGTCATTAACTGTGGAGGGTTTTTTGTTTGTATAGTCAGGGACCTTCTGATATTCAGTTTCAACACGCTAAGTGGATGGAGCTGCAGAGAAGCCCGTTCTTGGTTGGACTCCTCCGGATCTCGTGGAGCTCCTCGGTGCCTCTTGCACACACGTTGTGCTCTAAACTGCTGAGTTTTCCCCCATTTACACATTCTTTCCAAGACATTCCAGTTCAGAAGCAGCCAGAGCTCTGGGTTTTTGCAGTTGCCCCTTTTTGCTGCTTTTCTCACCAAAACGCTCACACGGAGCAGCCAAGGTGAGTGGGCACCAGCGCTGCCCCGAAACCCATCCCTGCTCATTAGGTGCCCGGCACCTGAGCACCTTAGGGCACAAGGGGAGATGTAAACACTGCCGTGTTACCCAACGGACTACATGAGAGCACGGAGTTGGACACGGCTGCGGGTACCCGCGCCCCCCTCGCACCTAGATCAGACGCTGATATCCCTCGGCGGTGACACCCAATCCGGCCGCGGGCGCTCGGGGTAACAATCGGCCCCTGTGCAGGGCGGCTGCGCTTCCCTGCGCCTGCCGGGAGCTCCTCGCCGCCCTTCCCGGGATTCGGACTCAGGAGTCTCCTTCTCTTGACTGTAGTTCGGTTTAAGCGCGCGCTCTGGTGCGTGCACTGCGTCTACTTCATCCGTTTTGGTGCGAGCCCTTCTATCTTGGGTCAGAATGATCCATATTTACACAGACACGCGGTCTGGCGAGCACATAGAGCCTGACTCTGCAAGGCTCTAGGAGCGTTCCCGTCCCTAATTTAAAGAATGAGACTTAAATATGAATTATAAGCAGTCATAAACATGCTGCAACCCGGGCGGCAGAGTCTTGCTCCTCACGATCACTGGGCAGCACTGGATTTAGAGCAGAGCTCTGCACTTTGGTGCAGCTTGAATTCAACGGCATTTCTGCCTTATATTATTTTTATAGGCCCTTCCTGCCTGTCGGAGATCCCTATTTCTTGGGTAATGTAAAGCGTGCAGATCTGGATTTTGCCTGCTGTGCCTCCTGCCCATGCCAGGGAATAGGTTTGCAGGGGAAAGGGCCGGGATTTCCAGGCTGGGTTAGCACCACGGTCACCCCCAGCTCTGCTGCATCCCAACTCCTTCCCACATCCCTCTGTCCCTGGGAGACCCTGTCCGCCAGCCCTGGAAGGAGCAGCAAGGCATTTCCCTGGAGCCGTCGCCTTCCCTTCCCTTACCTTTGGCCGTGAGGTCAGGAAACCGTAATAATTTCCCTGCTATTAATTTAATCCATAGTTCCTAGCAATTACCATAAATTCAGCCTGCCGAGGGGAGGGCGCAGCCAATAACCCTCGGCAGCGGGAACGCCGCCGGTTGCTTCCCCGCAGCCGCGGCATTCCCGCTCCCCGGCTCGGCACGCGGCTGCTGCGGCCTCGCCGGAGCCCGACGGTGCCGCAGGAAAAGCCTCTTGCCAAGGGCTTCCCAGGGGCTGCCCGGAGCGTTACGGAGGACGCGGGAGTCGTAAGGAGCCGGGGCTGGCGCCGGCCGCGGGGCTCCCGCCGGCCGTAAAGGCGCGCGGGGCTCCCTGCGCGTCGGAGCGCGCCCAAGCCAAGGGCTGCCGGGCTGGGGTGGCAGCTCTGCCTTCCTCCGGTGCCTCGGCTTTTGTGTTTTTTTAAATTAAATTCTTGGAACATGAGGATTTAATCCCTCCTGCTCTATATGGGGTGTGTGTGCATACATATATATATTTCTTTCTTTTTTTCTTGCAAAACATTGGTCAGGCGAGTTATTTGTGTTGCTGGAAATTGGCTCTGATACAGGATCAGTAACTTTCCAACCGGAGCCCGCGGAAGAGCTTGGGGTTGGAAGCAGAATTCCCAGGCAAGGAAGGTTTGGTCTGTGCGGGAGCTGCAAGCCGAGCCGGGCCGAGAGCCACCGTCCATGAGAACTCTTGTGTTGCTCTTGAGTTTCTTGTTTCCTTTTTTAAATAAAAATAACAAAGCGAGTCATTTTTGTCATGCCTAGATCTTTTAAAAGCAGAGAATCTCTACCACATTGAAAGTGGTACCAGGAAAATCAGTAGTTTCCAGAACGGAACAGGATTTGAAACCAAATCCCAGAAGGATAAATGTGGAACCACAAGCTCCAAAGGAAGCTCCAGTGGAGCAATGGGCATTCCGGCTACGGCAGCGGGATAGGGAGGTGCAGAGATCCCTGCGGGCGGTCCCCAGCAGCGGCAAAGTTGGATTTTCGCTGCAAGGAAGCTCAGCATAGACGTGGATTTGTCCCATACCCGGTGCTGGGCCACCATCGTCACATGTCCCTACACCAGGGTGGCTGCCCGTGCTCCACGCGGACACTCGGATGCACTCCGGGCTGGCACGGCGCTTCCCGGCGCTCCTGGCAGTGGGAAGGGCTCCCGTCCATCCGTGCCGCCTCCGGGCTGAGCTGGGCAGCGCTGTCCTTCAGCAGGGCCTCAAGTGCTTGTTACATCTGGTCTCCTCTGCATGCAAAACTGTCTCTTTTTTTCTCTTTTTGAAGAAATACGTTTTTTCAGCAGATCAGAAATTTTTCCTGAGGCATCTGGTTTTGAAAATATCGGAGAAAAATTGAGATTTTTCATCTGTTACAACTAACAATAACCCAGCTTCTTGCCCACTGCAGTCGGAAAGCTATTGAATAAATGTTACAGCAGATATTTTTTGGTGTTTGCCTAACTATTTTTATGGGACTGAGCAGACTGAAGACACTCTTGTAGCAAGGGCTGATTTAGTACGATGAGTTGTAGCTGCTGACTGCAATTGGCTTGTGCGGGGCTACGTGATTTATTCCAGCTCCGAATTTATCGCAGGCTTTCCCAGAGCCTTGGAGGGCAGGCGTTGGGAACGAGAGGAGCTTTTGCTTCCTTTCCGGACATATTCTGCCTGGTTCCCTCGTTGCGGAACATGCTGGAATCTGCTCCATCCGTCTCCAGGGCCGTTCTTTGCTCCCGCTATTCCCAGGACACGGCGGCCAAGCGCAGGCATCACAGGGAGGAACTTGATGGTTCCGCAAGTCAAGTTGGAGAATGAGAGAGATGGAGCCCAAAGCAAATCCAAGCCCTGCAGCTGCTCCAGGCTTTTTCCAGTGTTTTTAACCCATCCCTGCTGTATCTGGGGCGGTTTCTGGAGGAGATGAGAGCTCAACGTATGGCATGGGCACCCTATACAGTACCAGCAGGGGCACGTGTGTGTTCTGGCCGTGGTGTTTGTCCCACAGCGTTAAAAAGGATGGCCTGGAAAAGGGCCCTTGTTTCAACCCAGCTGTCCCCTCTCCCATTTGCATTGTGCTGACATCCCATTCCCGACCTCCTCCTGCCTTGCTGCATGGTGCAGCGAGCCTGGCACTGTCACATAACGCCGAGCCGAGAGCACCTCTCAGTGGAGCTCCCCTCCACTGCTGCTCATAAAGCAGAGCGATGGGGGTCGGGAAGATCAACGACGTCGTAAAACACTTCAACCCTATTCCTTGCTCGGTGTCTCGGGCGCGCGGCGGAAGCGGCAGCTCCGCGGGCGCAGCCTTGGTCTGGTTTTCTCATCGCTGGCTCTGCTTCAACCTGCGGGCCTGGCCCAGCAGCAGGGTCGTGTCCCTGGTCCCGATAAATCTGGGAGGAAATGGGATTTTTTTCCTTTTTCTGTCTTTGTAGTTTGTGGCATCCCGGGGTCTGTGTTAGGACGGTGCCGGTGGTGGCAGACGGCTGGTGTGGTGCCCGGTCCTCCTGCAAGAGGCTCCCACAAACCAAGGATGCTCCGATGCCAGCGAGCCACCCTTTGAAGTCCCCGTCAACCAGAAATCAGAGATTTCTTTTCTTGTCAACAGCTTAAAGGGCAGCCTCAGTTTTGGGTCTCGACTGCATGTACAGCACAATGGAGCCTTCCTTGGCCATGCTGTCCCTCCTCCTCCTCCCGGGCAGCTCCTGCTGCTGGATTCACTTGCAGCCTCCACAAAGAAAGGCCAAAATGTGGGTGCAGATGGGAGGCTTCCCCAAGGGCTCCATCCCGCACATGTTCATCCCACTAAACACCGGGCACGAGCGTCCAGCCTTGAAGGTCGGGCTCTTCCCAAGCCACCACGTCTCAGCTTGCTTAAAGCTGGATTCGCATCAAGTGACCTACGGAGATGAAAAGGAAGTGGAGAAGTGTCTGCAGAGCCAATGGTGGTTTTGGGGCTCTTTCCTGGCCCCTGAAGTACCTAAGGATAATTCGGAAGAGGGTGCGCGCTCGTTTGTGGGACACGTGCTGCAGAAGAGCTATCACCGCTCGGAGAAGACACGACCTTAATGCGGAAAAGAGCCCGAGATTGCAAAGCCTCTCCCTGCAGCCGAGAGCTGAAATGTGTTGCGATACCCCTGGGTAAAGATCAAACTGGAAAGGACTTTCCGACATCTGATTCTCCTCAATTTTAGTTGGATCCAAATCTAGCAAAAGGGCATTTTATATCTGGTCACAGTCCAAAAAGATATAGCGAAATCACCTGGAGTTACAAATGTGTTGCAGAACCTGTCCCTAATCACATTAAGAGCTCTAAACTGTAAGGCTCAGTTGTTTGCCAAATGAAATATTCTCCTCCGGTATTTGCAGAAAGGAATTACAGCCTGTGAGTAATGGTTTTCATTTGGTATCGAAACACGTTTTCTGATTTAGGGGCCCAATTCTGCACTGGAGGACGCGGGCGTTAAAGGGGCTTTGGTGCTTTGGTGCAGGACGAGGATGATGCTGCTCAGCCTTCGCGCCCGCCCCGGGAGCTCAGCAGCCTCAAACGCTGCATTTTGCACTTGAGGTTCTTCCTTCCAAGCTTTCTTCTGCAGCCCTGCAGAAACGCTGGTTCCGTTTGAGATGGAGTTTAAAGGCTGGGAGAGTGGGAGCAGTCGCGGGATTCCCGTCTCCGGGGCTTACACGGCATCCCCGGATGCTGTGCGGCTCGTGGTGGGAATGCAGCGGGTGCCAGTGTCTGCACCAGGTTTCCAGCGCCAACGCCGCGTGTCCCGGCGGCTGACGGGCCCGGTGGATGGGCTGCGCCAGCCACGGAGGGAGAAATCCAAGCAAGGTGGGCAGTGCCGGGAGAAACGAGCCGGGCTGGAGGCTGCCCCAGGTCCCTTCCCTGCATGGAGACCTGTAGAGCCCCGAGCACAACAAGGACCTCAGGTGCCCATGGGGTCCTGAGCATCATGAGGAGCAACTGGCTGGGAGACCCCCAGATGGCATCATCCCAGCCCGTATCCTAAACTATGGGCACAGGGAGCGCAGAACCCCCTCAGGATGGCCGGGCAGCGTCTCCCACCCACCTGCCCCACGCGGCCTTTCCGGGCGGAAGCGGGGCCGCTGGAGCCGCGGGGCCCTGGGGATTTGGGCCTGACTTCTTGCAGTGCCTTAATATGCCCCAGCTGGCAGCAATAATTGAGGAGTTATTAAATAACTGCCCGCCGTGACACACACTCCGCGCTGCGCTGCACCAATTACTCTCCGTGCGCTCCCCTCTCTCCCGACATGGCTCTGCTTCCCCATCCCACTTTGTTGCAGTTCCCAGGAACAATTTGCTGTAGTGATTGCAGGGTAGCAGGAATCCCGGGCAACAAAGGGACTTCTTTGCCTGCTGCCATGGTTAATGCCCCAATTTAATGAGTCCCTCATATCATTCTCACCACCCTAAATTAAAGGGTAGCCTATGCAATTAAACTGTTTAGGTTTCAGAGTGCCCCTCGCACAGTTATCTGCAAAAACGGGTTGAAATGCAGCTGCTACTAATATTGCCTGTATTAAAACTGGCAGAGGAAAAATGCTTTCATCTCTTTATTTTTAGTAATGTGCCTTTACTTTCAATTAAACTAATTATTTGCACCGTCTCGTTCCAGATCACTGTCCCATGAGATTTGCCCAGCCAGGAAATATTTTACGCAATACATAACTGTGGATGTTCAGACCTTCATGCTTGTGTCTTTCAGGACTGAGGGGAAGTGCTGAGATTTGCAGCCAAATCTTAGTCTAATTTACACCAGTGCTAATCCCAAATAGAGCTGTCACTTGGGGTGGAATTAGGCCAGGTCTCTACTTCGTTAGCGCAATCTGAAGTTGCTCTGGTTTTGTCTTATAGACCCTTAACGAAGCCAGGCTCTCCGGCACCCTCCTCCCCACGTCGTTTCTTTGCATCTGGAACGTATTGCAGCATTACCGAGGGTCAGATAATATCCTGCATTATGGAGCATCCTTGAGGACCCCAGCTCCTCGCAGGAATCGGCTCTTCCATCCCAAAATCCAGCCCGTGTGGTCGCTCTTCAAGGAGTGGGAAAAGTTGGCTCACAGCTTCGCTCGGAAGAGCTGCGTATTTATGTATTTATTCTACATCTTGCAGAACATGCTGCAGATGCCAGCGCTCCGCAAGGCTCCTTAGATTTTTATCACTCCAGCATCGAGGTAGAAGCAGCCACGGATGGCATAAGAAATAGCTCCCTGGCACCACTGGGCTGAGCTCAATGCTGCAGGAATCCAGGGTCTTGTCCTGGGGATTCATCCGCAGTGAAGTTTCCTGCTGCCCCGAACCTGTCAAGCTGCAGTACTCATTTTAATGATCTCATTTCAGAAATAATGGAAAGAAAAACAATGCATGCACTAGAAATGAGATTAGAAGTTGGGAGGGGAATGAATTACAAATGCAAGAGTCTGTAGTTCTTCCAAGGGAGATAAATCTCGTTTTAAGTGGTCTCCAGTGAGGCAGCATCTTGCTAAGAATAAAGCAAGAAAAACCTGCTTTAGTGGATAAACAAAAGCGTGATGGGGAGCGTTTGCTGACCATGGTCAGCTGCCGCATTGCCCTGGCACTGAGGACACCTGGGTTTTCCTCCTGGCCTGGCCACGGTCTCTACAATAAATTACTTAATGCTCCATGCTGAAGTTGCAGCAGAGTCTGGGAAATCCGATTGCAGGGCATGGAGGCACCAGGAACACTGGTGTGGGAGCCGGGCTTCCCCCTGGGGACATCCTGGAGGCTGGAGGACACCGCCAAGCAGAAGGTGCAGGTTGAGCAGCTCACCTGCAATGAGCTCCAGGCAGCCCTGGGGAACGGCGTCCCTGTGAAGGGTCTTTCCATGTTTTCCTAATAGGATTGAACTTTTCCCCTTAGCGGTGCGGAGGGGAGTGGGCAGAGCGGGGGGATCGCATCGTTGTGCTCAGCCTGAGCCAGTGTGAGAAGGTCTGGGGAAACAGGTCTGGGGAGACCTGTCGGAGCGGTGGCAAGAGCCGTCGCTCAGGTGGACATTGGGAGATGGGGACAGCACTGGGCTCTTGGGATTTCTCTGGGAAAGCCAACAGAATCAAGCCCAGAAGCGTGATGCTCTCGCTGGTGTTTGGGACACCTCCTTCTGCGAAGCCACCCATGAGCCACAGGGAGCCCAACGTCACCCATGGGCAAAGATCCAAGATGCTGAGTGAGACGGTAACAACCTTGAGGAGCCTTGAGGTTGATCAAAGACATGAGAGGACAACGAGAGGAAATGAGCTGGATGGACAATCAAAAACTTCACTGAATATCTGCCCTGCCTTGACCTCCAAATCAATGTCCCCAAATCCGGTCACCTTCGCGTTAGAGGTTGCTCCTTAGAGGGTTTTTCTCAAACTCCTGGCCCAAAACAAAACCTGCCATTCAGGTCAATCGGAAACTCAGTAAAGACTTGATGAACCCAGATCTTCATCTCCTCAATGAACAATGTCCCACTACACCTAGGTGGAAACCTCTCCAGCCCTGCCGTGTCCTGGCTGGTGCTTAACCAGCCAGTGATCCCGAGGTTGCTGTCAGCATCCTCAATGGGGTTGACAGATTGTATCTCCAAAGCGCCTTTATTGGCCTGTGCTCCCAGAAAAGTTTGCAAATTGCTCTGATCTCACCAGACAAAGGCCCTGCTCGCTTCCCGCTCCCGGGATATCCCGCACAATAGCACGGAATCGGTGCGAGTTACCCGAGCTAAACTATCCCTTACAACATCAAAGTTGCTGCCTCCCTGGCTGTCAGGCACGGGCATGTGAAAGTCCTGACGGGCTGAAGATAGGAGGAAGAGATAAAGCGAGAGAGATGGGAGGGGGAAAGGGAGCAGTTCTCCCAAGGAAATATTATCTCAGCGCATCGGGCACGAGGCTGCGGCGCAGCGGTGATGGAGGTGCAAGCAGGGCGGTCGCCTTGGCCAGGGGAAAGGGTGGCCAAGGATGGGGCTGGGCTTGGTGGCACCAAGGAGTGAAGCAATGGGGTTTGCTCCGTGCGTTTAGCACCCGGCTCCGTGCGGAGCCTGAGCCCGAGCCGCCGTGGTGGCTGCTGCTCAGGCTCCTGCCTCACGCAGTCAGACCTGCACTGGTTATTTCAGTGCAAAGCATGAGGTTTGGCAGCAAAACCGCCCCGTAAGTCTGAAATCATCACATTGAAGCCGATACGAACAGATCGGGCCGAGACGAGAGCTGGTTTCTCATCCCAAATCCCCCTGCTTCCCAGTCTGGACGGCTGGACCATTCCCATGCTCAAGCCTCTGCCTGGTTCTATATTTTAAAGAGCGCCGATCGACCGCCTTTGGGTTCGTAGGAAGGACCGGTTTTGGCAAATCTGCAAAAATACTTCTCTCAGATGGCATAAATACTGCACGTTACTTGCCGCCCTGCCAAAATGCAAACGCGCACATGCGCTCCTAACTAAGCAGCATTCTTTCAAAGTTAAGATCATTGCTTTGAATGAACTATGTAGCCTTATTTTATAAATCCAAATTGATCGCGCACGGCCTGTGTCGAAAATATGCACAAAAACCGGGACCCCAAAACTCTATTAAAGCCCTTCTGAGACAATACCTCACCACACCTTTATATTGCACCGAGGGGTTTAACAACCCTTCTCCAGGAAAATATTTTACTAGGTAACAAAAAAAAAAGTTATTGAAAACACATATATTTGATACTTTTGGCAATTCGTTTTACTACTTGCATTTCCAATTCATTGGTACAGTTCATGAAAAAAAATATTTCAGCGGTTGGGTCATGTTATTATTCCTCTGGTTTTTTTCTGCTTGAAAGTCACAATTTCTCCCTGCAAAACGATGAAGAAAGACAAGTGACGCTGGCCTGTTTGGGGGATCTCCTAGATGTTCTAGGGAACTGAGGTCTGCTGCAAGTGTAGAATACACTGAAATTTGCCCCCAGGAAATTATGTGGTTTTGTGCTTTTTGGTGTAGGCAATTTTACATCTGAGCCTGCTAGGAGCAAGCCAGGGGAAGTACCAATGTGTACAAGATGATGAAAGAAAGGCTCATCAGGCAACAGGAAAGTTGCTGGGAAAAAATGATGGCATTTTGCATTGGATCACACTGTTTGTTCCAAGAAAAGGGAGCCCTCGCCCCGCAGCAGGATAAATCCCTGCGTCCCTCTCGCCCGCTCATCTCCTTGGCTCCAAACTGCACCGCCAGCCAATGAAGATGCCTTGGGGTGAACAGCATCATCACAAGGGCTTTGGTGCCCCCAAACCCTCGGTCTGGTGCTGTGCACGTGCGGGACCAGGCACATCTGAGAGGACGCAGGTACTTCCAGCCTTAGCTTGGAGCATGGGGGGTCCCGCCTCGTCTCGGAGCAGCGGTTTTCCACTCGGAGCTTAATTGCTCCCTGCACAACACGAGCCGTTGGGCCCCAGCTTCTTGCCCGCTGATCTTCTCCTCGACGCGTTTCTTTCCCGCTGTGCGTTTAATTACGGCCATGAAAATCCGCCAGCAAAAGTGCCACTAATTTAAAAGATTAACGAATCTCACGCTCTACCTCTTCCCTTCCAAAAAAGAAAAAAAAAAAAAAAAGAAAAAACTTTCTGTGGGGTTTGCAGCACCCGGCTATCATTACACACGGCTGAGTCTCAGGTAAATTTGCAACCTGACTCTTCTCCCTGCTGTCACTTAAAAGAAAAGGGCTTCTTATTTGCCATCCAAGGAAAAGTACAGTAAACCTAGAACTAGATAAAAGGGAAGTAATCAAATATATTTAACTGTACTCAGCCAAATCCCATTATTTGGATAGATGTTAGTTTTGGCACTTAAAGAATTAGGATAGCTCTGTCTCCATTGGGAAAGCGTGCGGGAGCAGTTTCTGAGTTCTTGGAATAAGAAGTTTGGTTTTTTTATATGTGCATATGTATGTGTATGTGCACAAATATGGATATGTCTGTATAAACTGCCATGGTGAGTTCGGCAAGTATTTGGGAAAAATGTCCATGCCTCTGCCCGGAGCCCATGGATTCGGGATGGACGCAGCATCCCTCTGATTTCCTTACGAAGCCGGGACTTGGCTCTTTGGAGCAGGAAGCCCCGCATTGTCCTGGCCACTTCTCCCTGAAGGAAACGAGGGAAAACATTTCCAATCAGTCACCTCCTCAGTAGCCCAGGGCCCCAGCTCCCAGCAATTGGGGAGAAGACTGGAGCGTGATAGTTAGGGGAAACGTGGGGGAATCGGGCACCCGCGTGAGGATGGTGCGGGAGCCGCAGGCCGTCACGGCTGCAGGAACATCCCGGTGGCACCGCTGGAAAGACCCCGTCTTTGCTGCGCTCCCACGAAGCAGCACAGCTCAATATTGGTTTACTGCTTGTGGGAGGGAGACGAGAGTCCCCACGTTGGTCTTCCACATGCCTGAGTCAAATTACCCTCCCTTCTGCGCTGGGCTTCTTCTGAAATAACAGATCTTACTGTAACCAAATATTGCCACGCAGGAAAGCCCTTTTGCGACCAGCAAGGAGGCTTCTTCCTTCCCAGCGGCCGCTGAAAAGGCTCTTTGTTCTGCGCTGAACACCTGGAGAGTGGGAGCCGCCGTGGCCTCCGCGGCCGGCCTGGTGACACTGGCGGCTGTGCCCAGGGGCTGCTGCCACCGAGGACCACTCGACGGGCCCTGCTTTTGGCTGGGGCACTAAGGGAACTGGCCCAGCCTGGATTTTCTTTCTCTTCCCGTCCTAAAAATGAGTGGCCTGAGCTCATTTGATACCTTGCGATGTCTCCATGGATGCAGGATGAGGGAGACCCATCCTTGGGCATCGTGGTGCTTTTCTAGAGAAGAAAACCAGCTGCAAAAGCCCCACATGCCCATTCCCTCTCTTCCTTTTATCTGGTTAATGTCAAAGAAAAGGTCTGCATGGAGGGAAGGGAGTGAGGAACCGTGGGAGGGAGGCCCGGGTTTGCTGGGGCAGTGTGGGGAGCTGCCCACACCTTGGTTGCATGTGGCAGCTCTAATGGGAAGTGACCACAGTGGAAACTGGAGCTGCAACTTATGGGGTATTTAGCAGGCCCAGGCCTCTCTCTGCAGAGTGGTTTTCCATGAAAATCACTGGCTGCAAGGCTCATATCTGAATATCAAATCTTAATTCTTCCTTGTCTGATCACCCAGCTCAAATCTTGAACCCTCCACGGGCAGCATTTGGTGGGGGATTTTGGCAATGCCTGCTCATAGGGTGCTTGGCTCCATGAAGCTTGGGCTCTGGTTTATCCATGTCGAATACAGTGGGCAGACTGCACAGCTTGCGAGCAGAGAGGCCGGAGCTAAAGCTTCACTAGAGGCGGCAGCAGCGGCAGCTCAGGGTGCGAGTCGCTGCTTCGGCCACGCAGGCTGCATCACTGCCCTCCTCGTCTGGGCTGCCCGGAATGCAGCAGCAAAACGTCTCCCATGGTGCAGGCGAGACCGTGGAGGGCCCGTGTGGAACCCGCCCAGGTTCAGCTGAACCGACAAAGTAAAACCCTGCACAAGTTTTGCCTGGGACCAACCACGATTTCTGCGTCCAGATCCTGCCAGTTCGGAGCGTTTGCAGAGCGGAGTTTGCAGAGCAAAGGCCACTTTTAAGCTTGGTCGCCATCCAGACACCACTAACCAGTTCTCTCACAACTTCTTGTTAATGTCGCCTTCTAGTATTCCTCCCTTTCTTGCTCTCAAAGGGAAAATGTCCTGGTTTATCCCTTTTAACTTTGGTCATGGCAGCAGTCTTGACAGCAGGACTTAGTGTCCATTTAGCGTCTTTGCGATGAAGAGTGAGTGGGAAACTTCTCGATTACATAAAAGTTTGTATCAAAATTCAAGAATCCCGATTAATTATAGGCGACTCGCCTCGTATCATTCAATGTGTTTGAATAGCTTTAAAGATTAAGCAGATCCAAGGCCTAACAGAACCAGAGCCAGTAAGACAATAGCCGAGATTTTCCTTTGAAACAAAATATACAGGTGGTTTCTGTGAGTTTCTGTGTCTATCTGCCCAGCTTTTTTATTTTTATGTCGTATCCGATATCACAGAACCTGGCAGTAGAAATCATATAGCAATTTGTGAGAGCTCCTTGCTTGTTCTAGATATCATATACAGCCTGTTCCACACCAGCAAAGACGAAACCAGTGTCTTTACTCCTACTGAGTTTTCATTCAAAGGATAACGATCTCTGGTAACAAAATATTTGGCAGCAGCGTTATTTAAAATGCACAGAGGAAATGTTTGTCCCCAACTCAAGGCGCTGTGGTCACATAGTGCCTATTCACTTGGTGTTTACCAGCGAGTGCCAAAGGCCAATCTGCGAGGCCAGCGACAGCGTCAGGTTATCGCGCTCCATCCTCGCGTGGGACCGAGGAAAAGGTAACGAGCGATTTTTTTCCTTTTGTGGACTGACAATTTATAATTTAGCAGCAGTTTGCATGGGCTCTGATGGGAAATATCTAATTAGGGGCTTGGGGCTTTCGCTGTTTCAACGCATGTTTTTGTGCTTAAAATCCCCTTGCAGGGAGCGCCTGCTCCTGTTTATTTTACTTATTTGTTTGTTTATCTCCCGAGCTCCTCGCACGCCGCGGGAAGGGAAGCGGGAGGGACTGCGGCGCTGGGAGCCGGGCTCGGAGCCGGGCCTTGGCAAAGACCGAGCCCGCCGCATCCTCGCGCAGAGCCCGGCCCGGCCCGGCGGCGGGAGCGAGGGGCTCCGCGGAGCGGCCCCGCGCGGGCGGCGGCTCCCGGGGCTCCGCGGCCCCTGCTCCCTCGTTAAGGGAAGTGTTGGGAAGTTGCTCAAGTGCGAAATGAGCCCGCGAAACCTCGCTGTCCTCATTAAACTCTGACAAGGAGGGTGACAAGAGGCAGCGGAGGGGAAACAATGCGCGCAGTGTTGGGCAGAGGACACGCTTTGTCCCCGCCAACAAAAGCTCTTGTCTGCATGTGTTAAAGGCCATTAACGCGCCGCGGCCCCAGGTGCAAACGGCAGCGCCGAGCGCCGCCACCTTCCGCGGCCCTAATGAGCCCGGGGGGCGGCTTCAAACCTGGCTCCTCGCGCGGTTTCTTCCCTTTTTATTTGGTGGGTGCTCCCAGATTTCTCCGTTCCCCTCCCTCGCCATTAGCGCGGCCGGGACACAATGTCGCTTATTGTCCTTGCGCTGTCGCAGGGGGGGACACGGCAGCTCCGCAGTCGGGTGTGGGGACCCGCTTGGATTGCTCTGTGACCTGTCAAGGTATGTGATGAAATGGAGAAATTGTTACTAAGGAAAGAGCTGCCCAGTGTGGATTTGTAACTGGGGGTTCAAGCAGGATCCTGCCCAAAAAGTGTAGAGGAGAGTGTGGATGGCCTAAGGGCGCATGCAAAAGTCCCTTGCAGAGGGACAGTCCCTCGCATTGTCACAGGGCTGGCACTTTGTCCAGAAAAAAAGTAATTCTGGGTTCTGTTGCAACAGGTCCCTGCACGTCATTTTATCCCCGATGGGTCTGCCTGGGATCTGCCCCATAGCTATTTCAAACCATCCTTTAATAACAAGTCATTACAGTTGGTAGTGCTGGGAGATTTGCCTGCTTTTGCAATTACATCCAAAGGCTCCGGTTCGGTGCAAGCCCTGGGCCTGCTTGTACACTTGGTGTTGAACCCCTGCGGCGTTGCAGGATCGAGGCCTGGATGTACCTTCTCTAAGGGCATTTGTTAACCTGCTCCGGATGTGCAGTTGTGCCCTGCAAAAAGGCTCCTCTGGGATGAGCACGGTCACCTGGGCTCAGCTCACCAGCCATCCTATGAGGCTGGGGGATTCTCTCTGTTGTTTTGCCGGAGCTCCACTCGGGAAGACGTTACGGTGTTGGGGATGCTGCACTGGCCTTTGTGTGCTGAGATGTGACCATGCGTATGAGCAAAAGGACAGCAAGGAAGCAGCAGGAGAAGAGAGCAGGTTTTCAGCTCTTACTGAGTGCACCTCTGCTTAACAAAGCTGGGCACCAGCCCCAAACACCTCTTATCACGGGAAAGTAGGAAGAAACATGATCTGGGGAGAAAACAAGTGTTTTGTTTTTGCATTTGCCAGTCCTGCAAAGTGTTTGTGGGCAAATACTGCTAGGGTCCAGCTTGCTGGAGCAATGCAGGGAGCGTTCCCATGGGCGCTCCGAGCGCTGGGTGGGAATGAGCTCCTCGGACTCATTCACTGCCATCTCGGCAGGTGGTGGTTGCTGTTCCTGCACCTGCTCCAACAGCAAGGCCTGGCAGGATTGGTGCACGCGAGGGAGAGGAGAGGTCCTTTCCATGCAGGAGACACTGAAAAGTTCACGTGTTGGCTATTTCCTTGCCACTTAACGTTTCTGATTCACTTTTGGAGGCAGGAAACTGAAGAGAAGGCCGGTCCATGGCACAGTTGCAGTTTAATACCTAGGATATTCATGCTGGAAATTAGTTTAAAGAATATTAGTTTGATGAGGGATTTTGTTTCTTGAAAGAAACACCAAGCATAGAAAAGTTCGTTTCTGTCCTGAACTACTCAATGCTTGTTTTGCCCCATTTGGGTATTTGGTATTACAAAAGGGTTGCTGTACTTGCACAATAGCATCTTGCAGGATCTCACACTGCTTCTCTTTGCTTTTGCAGAAGGACTGTACAGAGGTGAGCAGGAATGGGAAAAGAACTCTTTGTTCACCCCCAAATCTGTTAAAACAGATGCTTTAAGATGACTCTGCGGGGGGGGGGGTGTGTGACAGAAATATGGGGAGAAGGACAAATTCAGACCGCATCAACCTCCAAGACACCCGATGCACATGGCACAACTCTTCCTACTAGTATCAGCAAGCACAGCCCAGGTTGGACTCACTTTAAAGAACATAAGACACAGTACTCCCAAAGGAGCTTTAATACGGCCTGCTGTTTTGTTCTTTTTTTTTTCCTGAAAAAGAGAGGCATATTTGCAGATTACACTCCTATTGAAATTTGTGTGAATACTTTGATAAACTCAACAGCACTTGGTCAGAGCAGTGGGGTAAAATAAAGACTTTTTCGTTAACTCTGGGTAGCCTGCAGTGTCCTTCTGTCACCCAGTTACTCGAGTTGCTTCCACTCACTTTACTCAGCGGCTGGTCAGGCTTGGCTTCAATGAGCTCATAGCAAAAACCTACAGAAGCCAAACTTCCAGGCAGCAGTAATTACCATTAGATGGCTACTTAATTGCTGAGGCACTTAAATAAGCAATTAGGTGCCTTTGTTACTAATTGGCTCCTTCAAATAGGTATGTGAGAGACAGTTTCTCCCTCCTTGTATTCTCAGTGCCCAGGATAAAGAAGCAAGGTGTGAGGAGGCGGCCAGGTGGAGGTAGCTCCCCGGATCCCATTTGATCAGGATCTTGGAATTTGGCGGCCAGAAAAATACCCGGGGAAAGAGAAAAACAACACCTGTATGGAAGACTCTGTGTCTCACTGCCCTCAAGTGAGCAGCCTCTGTCAGAGATGCAGGCTGCTACTGATACCAGGGAGCCTGTAAAACGCTGAATATCACAGGGCAAAGCAATCCATCCTGCTGCTAGCCACGGTGAGTTTGAGCAAGGGTCAGGGAATAAGGATTTTCAAGAAAAAATAAACTCTAGACAATGATAAAGACAAGACAATGTTATAGCAGCAGTAACGGTATAGAATCTGGCACTGCAATATAAGAAAATCCCTGCACTAAAGTCGCCGGTGAGCAGTGCCCGGTGGGATGCGCCTTGTACCTTGTCTGGGTGTTTAGGTGGGAGAGCTTCGATCCAGCTCGTTGTGCAATTCCAGCTGCGGTCAGCAGGCATTGAGTTTTGAGCATTTGTCTGGATATTCAGGCTGTGTGTGATTCCTATGGGGAATTCAAAATGATGAGGGCCCAGTCTTAATTCA
The DNA here is from genome assembly GCA_003342815.1 of Eudromia elegans. NCBI lineage: Eukaryota > Metazoa > Chordata > Aves > Tinamiformes > Tinamidae > Eudromia > Eudromia elegans. The sequence goes on along the minus strand of PTEX01000153.1, from coordinate 62,265 downwards.
CCAGCCCCTGCTTCTCTGTCTCGGTGGTGGTGCAGGGACGGCATCCTCTTGCAATTACTGTGAGGGAAAAGGCTGCTTGTGAAACACTCAGACACTGCTGCGAGGAGCACCGTGGAAAAACTATAAGGAAGTGAATAATACTGTGCCCAAAGCACAGTTTGAATAATAGGCAGTAAAAAGCCTTGTTGCTGCATATTAAATGAGAAGGGAAATAAGGACACAGGGGAGCTGCCCTTGCAGGAACAGCAGCCACCGCCAACGCTGTGGGAGGGAGATTGGGGTAGGAAAAGGGCATCGATCACTTGGTTGCAACTCATTGGAGTAGCCCCAGATGGGCAAGCTTGATTCCGACCATCCTAGCTGTTGAGGGCCTCAGCAGACTTTTAGGATATTCTTTCACACACAGACATGTATGTTTGTGTGCATATGCTCCGGGCCATATGTAAAAATAAGCCACATAAGCACTGGCTCTGTGCCCCATTAGCTTCTCTACACGACTACGGGATTTGTGGTCAGCTCGATGCACAGGCGGGGGTCTAGCCACAAAGTGATGCACCGGGTGATTAAACTGCAGAATATCTGTCAGTGTCGTGTTGTGGCTGCCTGGGCCAGGGGCAAATCCTGGAGGTATCTGCCCCGCTGCCAAATCTGGGTTCATCCACGGGCAAGATGTCTAAGCTGCCCTGGGATCTGGTTCTTCACTGATCCAGTGGATACAGCTCCCCTGCAACCCCAGTGTGGAGTCAGGACATAGGACAATAGTGTATTCGTTGGGGGAGCCATTGTGAGTAATATCCCCCTCACTTGGGTTTGGGAAGTCTGACAAATTAACTTCTGCAGAGACCCTTGGCATCCGCAGCAGATAGGGACACCTGTATCGTAGCAGGAACATGGCCAGAGACTGCTCCCAGCACAGAGACTGGCACAGAAATCCGTATTCTGGTCTAGTTTAGGGTGGCAGATGGAACCAGAGCAGAAAAGGCCATTCCGCAGGATGCAAAGGTGGAACATAACAGGGTGACTCAACAGCAACGTGACCTTTCCTTTAGAGGGCTCTTCCTCTTGCATCTGCTGCTGACACATTGCAAACTGGTACCAGCTTAGGTAAAGCCTATTTTTGGGTACTTCGATGTGAATAGTGGCATTGCCCTCGCGGAGTACAGGGATGAATGTAAAACATTTCTTGCTTGTTCTGACCTGGCTCTGCTGCTGGTTTGCTGTGTGTCTTTAGGGCATCACCCTTGAGCGGTCCGTAGGAGCGAGCGTTTTCACCTCTGCAGATCCTATTCGAGCGCTGGTGGTGGAGGACATGTCTCCATTCTGAGGTAGAATTGTTCCTGTTTAGGATATGGACCACCTGGTGTCTGCAAAACTCTTGGATGGGGGACTGTGTGGTTGCTTTTCTTGATATGTTACCAAGGGAATTATTACCTATGGTTGTGTGCGGGGGTCAGTACAGTATTTCAAGTCATCTGTATGTCACCAACTCACAGTTCATTTGCTTCATACATGTCAAAACAATCCTTCGCACCCCAAAACCTTGTGTGTAGGGTTTTTACCTTAGATATATCACACGACCTGCCAACATGAACTCAAGGAGCTAAGCAGTAACGTCTAAAATAATTTTCCCACGAATGTCAGGTAGAAAAATCTTCCTACTGAGAGAGGAAGAGACAAGGTTGTTCCATAGGAGACAACCCACTGGCGTGACTGTTTGGGCACTGCTTGTCCTGGAACTTCTTATTCATCTTCTTTCCTCCTCCAGCTATTTTGTCCTCTATTACCAAGAGTACTTTCCACTTCGGCCGCACATTTCTGTAGGCAAAACAAACGGAAATGAATTTACTCTATCTGGATTGTGCCACCTTTGTAATTATTTCCTACCTGCTCTCTGATAGTAGAAGTATCAAGTTGTTGCCTGTATAGTCTTGTGATCCTTATGGTAAAACCTGAGACGCTAAATTACCCCAGTACCCCCAAAATTCAGTTGCCAGTGTGGAACACAAGCCCTAGAACGGACCAGGGGCCATGTCTTGCCTGGGGGAACAGACAGAAACATTTTCTGTCTCCGACTCTGACTCGCAGGATCTCATCAGTCAGCTTGCAGCGCTGCTGCTGACAGCCAAGGATAGCTTGGATCCAAATTCCTCTTTATTGGGACCAGGAGTATGTGGTGATTTGCTTAAGAGTTTCTTCTGGCTTTGATGCTTGTGCAGCTCTAGTGGGAAAAGGCAACTGAACAGTTAGAAACGGGCAGCTTAAGAATAAATGTTTGTTCACTTAATTGCTCATGAGACTGCTCATTTAATTTCTGCTGTTGCATCCGAGGCTGTTCCCAGAAATTATATATAATTGAAGCGCCTTGTCATCTGCAGAGAAAATTTGAGCTTATTATTGCTAGGCAGGATGGGCCCTTTTGTATTGACAGCTCACCAGAGAAAGCTGCACAGATCTGTGCGATAAAGTTGGTTTAGATCGTGGGGGAAATGAACGTATTTTGTGTTATTGCTGCCTCTCGTGAAATGTGCATCGAGCAGAGAGGTTCTCACCTGGACACAGGATGTCCAATAGCATCGGGATGCTGCGGAAAATCGGATTTTGACTCATCGGTGGTGCTTTCCCTTCTGAGTCAGCACCAGCTCCTGAGGCTGCTGCGATATCCCGGCCCCTCCGCGCTGGGGAGTGCTGAGCGTTCTCGAGTGTTTCAGCAGCGGAGTGCTGACTCTTGCTGGGGATTACAGATTCTGTGAAACATTTTGTACTCCTGGCGGTGTGCCACTCGCTGTATGGAAAATATGCTGCTTTATCGTGCGCCTGTGCACGCGGGGGGTGCGAGGGCGAGCCCTGGCCCCAGCCTGCAGAGCCCTCCATGTATTTTATCTGTCGTGGAATTAAGCAACGCGCGAGGAGCGCTGAGGCGCCGAGCCTGCGTCTGTCACCGCCGACATGATCCGCGTCTTCCCAGGCCCCGCGACGGACGGTGTCTTCCCCGGCACGCTATGCGGGTGGTGCCGAGGGGACAACACGGTGCTGCCCACGTCCCCATGAAACCGGGGGATGCAGGTGGCCACCCTGACACGGCCACGCCGCTCCCGGCACCCCGGGGCCGGCGACAGGGCGGGACAGAGGCACCGCGGCCGGCCGGCCGTCACGGCAGGGTGGGCGAATAGGGGCCAGACCTCGGAGGGACCGCGGGGCGGCAGGATCCCCCTCTCGCCCCTCGGAGGGACCGCGGGGCGGCTGCAAACCCCTCGGAGGGGCCGCCGGGTGGCTCGATCCCCCCGCGGTGGCGGCCTCGAGGGCGCCCCGCGCCCCTCAGCGCCTCGCCGGGGCGGCACCTCCCG
>PTEX01000153.1:0-58838 GCA_003342815.1 Eudromia elegans | reverse complement strand
GCGCCGGGGCGGCGGGCGGCAGTGGTGGTGCGCGGGGCTCGACGGCGCGGCCGGGCCATGGCCGCGCTCAACGGCGCCGTGGAGAACGGGCAGCCCGAGAGGAAGGCGCCGCCGCTGCCGCGGCCCCTGCGCGGCCTCGAGGTGGAGTACACCAAGGTGAGCGGGCTTGGGAGCCGGGGGAGGCGGGCAGCTGTCGTTGTGGGGAGCGCATCCTGCGGGTGACGCTTTCTTAAGTCTAAAAATCACTTTTTTATTTTTTTAAAGTTTTTATGGCTCCTTTCCCCCCCACATCTCTGAATAAAAGCTCCTAAGGATATAAAGGTAGCATTAGTCTTTAAAATGGATGAATGGTGGTGTCATCTCCAAGGGAGCTGCCCAAAGAGAAGCCCAGGAAATCACACCAATTCTTAAGGATTAGACGTAAAAAGGAGCGTTATGTCCCCACTCATGACCCCTTGTGGGTCCCTGTGAGGGCTGCTCTCCTCGTGCCCCCACGCAGCCCACCCAGCTGGGCACTGGATGCCTCCTTGGCAGGACACGATGGGTGCCAGGCGCTGCTGCTGCGCAGAGGTGCCATGGGCTCCCCTCAAAGCTGGGCTGCTCCGGTGGGCCTTGTCCTGGTGCCGACTCCAGGTCTGCGGCCCCCAGGCGGGATCGGGCCCTGGAGGGAGGAAAGCCGGTGCCCGACGGTGCTGAGGCCTGTCCTGCGTCTTCCCCCGCCATGACAGAGCCGCTCGCGGCCTCTCCGTGTGGCGAGGAGCTGGAAGGGGGCAAACAGCAGCTCTTGGGGCTTGCTGAACGCCTCAACGCTCCTCCCGCACCAGCCGCAGCGCGGAGCCGAGAGCCGCCATCCCCGCTCCGAGCGGCCGCCAGCCCGGCCTGCGCATGGTGAAAACACCCAGCTGCTCGCGCCCCGATTGCCACCGCTTGGGCTGTGTGGCGGGGCCGAGAGGGCTGCAGGGAGCCTGTTAGACGCTGGTTTAAGGTACAGACCTTGAACTCCCTTCCCTTGCAGTGCAAAGGAGTAAACAGCGGTAGCCGGGGTAGTCGCTCCAGCACGGTGTTGATTTGAATTATGCACCAGAAAAACCCAAACTGATTGAGAATCTAGTTTGGTACCGCTAATTCATTCCAAACATCCCAAATTTGCTTTTTTTTTCCTTAAAAAGATGAACTTGTTGGTTATCAGCGAATCGTGTCAGCGGTTGCTGGCCGCGGAATGGCGTAAGGCTGCGCTAATGGCTCCCTTCCCCGCGTCCCACACAGACACGGCCGGCCCGGCGCTCCTCACCATCCCAATGTTCTGTTTCGTGTTATTTTTATTGTTGCGAACATTTTTAAATACTCCTTTGGGACGTGATCCTGCGACCGTGTGTGTGTTAAAACATGCTTTTTTTAAAAAAAAAATTCTCCCGAGTTTAGCCAGAGACTGCGCACTGAAAGTATCTAGATAGCTGTTTAGAAGTGGAGACCAGTGTTAATTGCAAGGGTGAGTTTGACATCTGATCTGATGCTCCCAGTGCATCCGAGGGAATAACGAGCGGCAGTCAGTTTTCGTAAAGCTGCGAGGGGTTTTCTGCAAGCTCGGAGCTTCACCAGATGTGCGCAGCTGACGGTAGGTTTCTCTCTGTCTTGTGGAGATCTCTTCGGTTCTGCGAGTTACTGGTCTGGGGGTGGAAGGAAGGAAGACTTCCAGCAACTTCAAGCAGGTCTTTCTTGCAGCACAGCGTGGTACTTGTGAGAGTATGTGCGTTGCAAGTGATCTCTCCATCGTCTGATGTCCTGCGTGATGTTCTGTGCGTGCCTCGTGAATAGCCAATAAGCTATTCTAATTGTGTGCTTTTTATTTCTTTAGAACTTCTTTTAACTCCCCATACTGAAGGCTTAAGATCAGCAATATGATTCCCAGAATCATGCCTGTCTATCTGATGTTTAAAACAGTTTCATCCCACCATTTTTATAGTCCAGTCCTTGTTATAGGTACACTGCCTTCCTACCTCAATAACCCACTGTATTAATTAATGTTTAATATAGGTACTGGGAAAAAAGTATCTTTTTCCGATCTTTAGTCTGTAAGTATATACCTAGCTCCATAATTTTACAGTCCGTGCTATCTCTTGCATTTATAATGTGACTTTCTTAATTCTATCTTGCTCTTGTTTCAAACTAAAATGTACTATTTTCTTTCTATATAATTAAAACATGGCAGTTGGAAAAGTTTGGGAATAAGTGGTTGGGGAGTATTAGTGTCAAGCTATTTAATATTCCCAATGTTGTGGATTTTCTTGTGACTTCATTTTGCAATTTGTCACAGCGAATTTTCTTTCTGTTGGGCCTGACCAAAGCAGGTGGGCATGTAACTGGAACAAATGCTGCATTTTTATCTTGGATGCTTTTGCAGAAATAGGCAGGGAAAAACTCACCCAAAGAATGAAAACTATGACCCAAAGCAGTGGGAATCCTAGATTTAAGGGATGCAACTTTAATCTCCTTGTAGTGTGTAGAGACTCATAAACAAGATTGCAAACATGGAAGACTTCCAAGTAAAAATACTGACTTACAGATGCTAGCAAGGTACTAATAAAGATTGTTTTATCTAACCTTATTTAAAGTATCTTTATTTATAAAACTTAACACTGCCAACTTCGATCAATGTGGATAAGGTGCATGTTGAATCAATTATTTGTATATAGGTATTCGTGTTCTGTTTACAGTGAGTAACAGCACTCTAGAATTTAATGCGTTTTTTGGTTACGCAACACCAGGACTGTTTGTTCTTGCTCTGGAAAGGCAATGTTTTGAAACACTTAAATCTTGTCACAGACAACTCCAAGTGACGTGGGAGGCTCAATCTCGCCTGTGACGGGTGCAGTGGGGTAAAACTGAGCCTGTGCTTGCCATCCTCTGGTCAGTGCTGAGGGCCTCGTCATGGAAGTCACCCGGGGCAGGGTACCACCAACCGAGTAATACTGTGCACTGACATCCCCTAGTAACCTGTAACAAGGGGCTCCTTTTGCCTGACCCATATGGGCTTCTCTTGCTGTCTGCTGCTTGTTCCTATGGAGATGTCTTTGAAAATTGCCAGATTATGGCGTTATACTGTGTGGGCTCCATCCTGTCGTTTTCTTAAAACCAACTGGATGGATGTTTTTGTTGGTCTAATCTGTCTTGTGTCCTAGTTAGGCTGAATGCTGTCTGTATTGCAGAGTCTCAATGTGCTTGGCTATATCATCACTAGAGATTGAGGAGCCTTAAGACTCTTGAGGAATACTTTAATTTTTTTTCTTGTCACCTGCATCAGTTTTTTTTTTTTTTTTTCTTCTTCCCCTGCCTCTTGCTCTCTATTTAGATATTTATTAACAATGAATGGCATGACTCCACAAGCGGAAAGAAGTTCCCCACCTACAACCCCTCAACGCTGGAGAAAATTTGTGACATTGAGGAAGGAGACAAGGTAAGCGTTGCTGGGAAGACGGGCAAAAGACAACTTCCAAGGGATTTCCTCACTTAGTCAAGAGCCAGTTCTTCTGTGTACATTTCTATGAGGTACAGCTGGCCAGACTGTGAGCAGGAGGCCTGGAACAGTAAATGTGCTAATTGAGGATAACACAGGTTGGTCCTGATCAGCTCAGCAGAGTCACGTTCCCCTGCAGATCAATACAGGAAGCACCCCTCAACACTGCTGGAGGAATGAGGTTCAGCATCACTATGCTTTAAAAGCTGCAAAGATGTAGCTACTAAGTAAGCATCTCTGACAGAACTTAGGCCTCATGTTAGGAGTGGTCTATCCACAAGCTGCATGGCAGTTGCTTAGATACACTGAACTGGAACTCATCTTCCTCTTAAATTCTCCCCGGTACTCAGATTTTTAGCCCTGCCATGCAAGTGGGTCTGCCTTCTGTTAGATATCCTTTCTGGTGTTGTTCCTTCAGCTGGTATCATGGGGTCTGGTCTCCTACGCAAACATGACAACTGTCAGTTTAAGAAAAAAAAAATCAGAATCTCAAGAACATTACTGGTCTCTTGGCCTTGGAGCACTGCAGTCTGGTGCATAACTGCTTGAGTTTGGTACCTGCTTAAGGTGCAGAGCAGTTGGATGTGACACTTTGCCCAGAATGGCTCCTCACAGATGGACAAACACGTCTGTTGTGGGGGGGAAGAGTTGGCCCAAGAGTTTGTTTTCTGTAGTATGTCACGGGAAGGTGATTCATGGCTTTCCTGTCATACCAGGGCTTTAACTTCTTACTGCTGTGGGTGGGAAGTAAGTGTGGGACACTTCTGCCTGGACTATGGTAGCTCTTTTGGTATCTAAGCTTGACTTTTGGGACTGAATGCCTGATTTCTAGCTGTGTAGCTGCCTTGAAGATCTGTTGCTGGTAGAGGTAATACTATTTGAGCTGGGGTCAAGTGTTTTCTGGTGTTATCCTGAGTAAGTGAGCAGAGCCTGACCCTCTGGAGAGGAGAGCAAATGTGTGTGGCCGTAACAAACCTCCAGTCTTCCTGCAAATGACACCTAAGGCAGCAGTTCTTTTTGGATGGCGCTAAAAGTAGCCTGCTTGGAGACACAGTGCCATGATGGATCGTTTCCATCCATAGGGTAATTGTAGTTGGGGACAGAACCTAACATTATGTGTAATTCCATTATATTAACTGGATAGGATGCTTAATTGTGTTTAATTGCAGTGGCATGTAAACGGTGGAGTTAAGGTTAGCTCTGATGCAATTTTACTTTGCTAGGCAGAAACCATGACTCTTGTACTGTTCCCGAGCTAAGTGTCTCCTCAAGCAGTTACTGAGCATTACATGAGTATTTAGAGCCTGTCTCTTAATGACTTAGTTAAGGAAAATTGTTATGCAGAACTAAAAGGCCAATATTGCCGTTTGACTCCTTGAGACTTGTCCCCACCTGAATTAGATGGGAGCTTTCAGCTTCTGACTTGCAGGAGTCCCTGGAAAACCTTTCTTTGGAGCCGGTCAGGGGAGCACTCTGCCTGTGAATGTTCAGCACAGGACCTTGACTTGTATGTTGAATAATTGGAAGCAAAGAAATGTCAGCTGCACCTCGGTGCTGAAAGCTGCTTCCAGCTCTTTACATGAGGCCACTTTTACTTTTGTTTTCTGGTCTAAATAGATTTGTATGAGGGACTGAGAGGGCTAGACCAGGAGCTCAGCTGAGATTTAGAAGTGTCCCAAACCAGCTTTTTGACCACTGGTGATATTTGACTATATCCCACTGTTCTCTGGACAAGCCTAATCTCCTGAAACTTCCTCTGCCCTGATGGAACATTCGCGTGCTAACTCTGCCTCCACTGTGTTGGGATGAAGCACCCTGTCACTGTAGCAAAGTTGAGCTGTGCTGGGTGATGCTCTCCAGCATCTTTCCTGTGGGGCAGCCCTGCTTGGCTGTGCTGGTCAGTACCAGAGGAGGGAGAGCAGTTTCTGGTGCTTGGCTCCCATTCCACCTGGCTGGCAGCAGCGTTCTGCTTCCCTGATCCCAAAGAAAACGGCCCCTTGGTGAGCCTTGGTGAGGCTGCATGTGAGGGGTGGGAAACTGGCAGCTAACACCTCAACAATGACACTTCACTGGGTTTTGAAACTTATCCAGTGTCTTACAAGGTTAAAAGCAAAGTTCACTTGCTCTGCAGTTAAGAAGTTTTAAGACAGGATGCTCCTTGCATGATAAAGGGAAGCCTTGGGTGAGAAAGAAGCACTGAGTGGAGTTGGATGCTCAATGACTCGCAAGTTAGGGGGGAGCATCCAAGTGTTTGCTTGGAATAAATTTCTTCATTAGATTCTGCCCCCAGTGAATGATGCAGCTGCAGAACTTCCATCCTGTCCTGCTGTTACTGTGTCAAGGCAAAAATAGTTGAGCTGTTGCCAGCGCTTGAGGATGGGCTCTTCTCTAGCAGCTCACCAGCAAGGCCAGGGGAAGGGGGCTGCTCGGAGGAGAGCCAGGCTCAGCTGGCTACACGGAGCCTGGGCAGCAGAGCTGCAGCTGTGGCATGTTCTGCAGAGCGGGTTTGTCCCCACAGGGCAGAGCTGTGGTTTTGTCACAGCGTTTGAGCAGTTCACCCTCCCACATGGATCTTTGAAGCATTATAAGGGGTTTTTGTTCACAGGCATCCTGCCCCTTTCATACTGCAAGGGCAGGCTGAGGTAAGAGGATGCGGGAATGTTACCCCCTCCAGCAGACTGGTAATGCTGTAGCTGATGCTTTTGGACATTTTCCACTGCTGAAATGCTGTTTGTAGTTGGCTGTAAAGCCTGAACCAAAGTGTTACCACTGCAAAGTACAGACAGTTTGCAGAGAGTTTGCATGGCAGCAGGTGAGCTCTGCTCCTGTTTGCTGAGCCCTGTGTCAGAAACATGCCTTCCCACGGGGGTATGGTGCAGTTCTTTTGAAGAAAGAGCAATTGAATTCCTGTAAGACAGTCTCTACAGGACTCTATCCCCATATGTCTCTTGATGCTATGTTATCTATATTGAGCCAAAGCAGCCCTTTTTTTGCAGGTGTTTTCCCAATATGAGATACAGGGACTGTGGGGTGATAGTTCCCAATGTGCTCTGCAGCTTGGTGCTGAGGCAGAAGAGGAAAAAGGTGCAGGATGGAAGTGGAACAGTGATGAGTAAGGCTTGTGGTAGAGGAGGAAGGTGAAGGAAGTTCTTTGAACAACGATCTGTGTGAGTTTCTTCAGGGGAAAATGGTATGCAGTTGTGTAACTGGGGCTTGTATCACAACGCGGGCACTCGCAGTAGGCGTAGAGGTTTGCTGGCATTCCCCAACACTCCAGTGCTTGACTCTGCAATCTCAGTATTCCCTTAGCAGAGCTTTTTATGTAATAAGTACTGCATGCTCAAAGCTGCCCACGGACACGCAGACCTTGTGGTTTTACATCCTGCAGTGTGTCCTTGGCACCGTGACAGTTAGGAGTCTGTCTTTGTCACGCATTGTGCCTACCTATTGCAACATCCCCGTAACGAACACACCATTCAGACTCCCCTAATGCCTAGTCATAACAGGACGGATTAAGAATGGCATTTCGGCCTTCCTTAAGAATTTCCTTGTTGTTGCTGCTTGGAGCTCTGAGGCCTATTAAGAGCATGCTGGCTTATAAGCTCTCACTTGGTGGTGTTGCCCCGGGGGTGTTTTGGGGAGGCTTTTTTGCTTGCCTACTAATGACTGCAGTCCCCAAGCCACGGTGTGTATGTGCCCACAGTATCCAAGAAGAGAAGGGACAAGAATGAGTATAAGTGACCACATAACCACCACCCATGCAGAGCCTCTGGACAGCAGCACTGTGGCACTGTCATCAGTAAGGAGGCACCTCTTGCACTGTCTCTAAAGTGCTTTCAGTGGTGACACCCGCAGGAATGGGGCAAAGGGCCATCCTGCAGGATCTTCTCCTGGCCCAATACAAGCCACATTGTTCAGTACAACTGCTCCCTCTGTGAGCAAGAGACTCCTGGGACACATCAGGGCCTCGGAGTCCCCTGGGCTTCAACACTCCAGCGAGCAACCATTGGCATTTGCAGGGGCAGCTGCAAGGCTAAGGCTCACACCCTTAGAAGGCAGGGGAAACCTGGACACATGGAGATGACGTGGATGTGTGGGCAAAGGATCCACGTCAGGCCTGTGCCGTGGGCACTCTATCTGCCTCTGCCTGCAGAGGCTGCAGCCCAGCACTGTAGACCTGGCTCTGTGCACTGTGGTGCTCTGCTTTGTCACAGAACCCGATTAATTGCTGCTGTGGAAAGATGTTTTTTGAACCTGACGTACTTCTCATTCCTTCTCTGCTTTCTCACTTAACATTGCCTTGAACCTTGAGTCTTCCATCTAGTAGGCGATGTGGAGAGGACATAAATGCACAGCAGTCAGTGCTGCATTCTGGCTTTTGTGGTGTGCTGGTTATTTTAAATTCAGATTAACTCATCTGGAGCAAACCATGCTTGGGACCATGGCACCATTCTGCCTGTCAGTGGAAGGACCTACATGTGAACATACAACAGGCTCTACTGCCTCTGCCTCACAGCTGCCCTTGTGTGACCAGAGCCACTCCTAACCATCCCCCTAACAGCACTAAGACACATATTAGTTTCTTATAATGGTTTCCTCACCCTTTCCGTAAGGGTGGAGTTCTCTCAGCAGTGCATGTCAGCCTAGTTTTAAGCTGTGTAATCTACCTGAAAAGGAGCCAAATTTAGTCCAAGGTGTCACTTGGGTGGGTGATGACTTGCAGTTTTCTCTGTGAGACTTGATATAGGAAGGCAGTATGTTTCCCTGTAGCTTTTTTCTGGGTTCAGTACGCCAGACTCCTCCGTGGAGGGAGAAATGCCAGTCCTTGTTGGAAGAGTGTGGGGGTCACCTCACAGTTGTCTCCCATTGTGTTGAGAGTGGGATCCAGGTGGGCCAGACAGGACTTGCACATGGTGAGAACAGCTGGCGAGGTGCTAGGAACAGAGATCAAAGTCTGAAACTCTCCCTCCTTTCCCACCCCCCTGAGCCACCTATTGTGGTGAGATGCAAAGGGCTCCCCATCCTCTGAAGGGAGGCAGGGGCTGTGCCAGACATTACACAGAGCAGGATCCTGTCCAAAGCCAGGGTGAAATATGCTTTATATAAGTGCTTGGAGTACTATCCTGACCTTGTGCATGTTGGTGGCAGCATTCCCATTGACTTCATTGGCTGGGAAGCTTGTCCTTGACTTCACTTTTTAATCAATATATATGTTGAGGGGGAAGGAGAGGGAAAGGAGGAGTTTGCTGGGGCTTGCTGTGGCCAGAGCAAATGCATGAAGCTTCTCACTCTTCCCACACTGCTGTCCCCAGGAAACTTGCTGCCTCCTATATAGCTACTTAAATAGAGTTAGATTTGGCCCTGCATGCAATGAAGCAGCGGGGAGAGAAGAGGAGTGTGGCACCGTGCCACTAAGCCCCTCCAGTTGGAACACTTCTACCCTACCCTGAGCAATGTGCAAGCCCATCCTGCCTGGTAGAAGTATTCTTGAAGCTCTGTCTAGGATCTAAGGGAGCTTTTCTCAGTGTGCTAATTGTTATTCATGTGGGTTCACCTGGGAAAAGGTGAGACTGTGATTGTTTCCCTGGCTAAAAGTACAGTTTCTGTTTGGGGGGGACTTTCCATTCCACATTTGTTTAGAGGATGCTCATCCATTCAGACCAAGGATCTTGAGAAACTTAGGAAGTTCTAATGGGAATGACATTGAGATCTTGTTTCTCCATTTTCCTCACATGCCATATTGGCAGCAACATGGTTCTGGATTATTCTGTAAACAAACCATTGTATAAAGTTCCCCTTGAAAGACCCATGTGCTAGGCCAGGCACATGAAGTCTTGCAGGCTTAGGTCTAAATCCAGGAGCAAATTGGATGTGGTCTTGTCAGACAGGTTTAGCCACCACAGCATCATCTAGAAGGCAGCTTCCTGGGGTCTCTGTGCCGCTGTCTAGCTCCTTTTGTTGTAAACTCATGTTTTCTTGTTTGTGTGGCTGCTCCAGCCTGATGTGGATAACGCAGTGGAAGCAGCAAAAGCAGCGTTCCAGAGGGGATCTCCGTGGAGAGAGATGGATGCCTTAAGCAGAGGACGACTCTTGCACAAACTGGCAGATCTTCTTGAGCGAGACAGAGTCATCCTTGCAGTGAGTACGGTTGGGGTTGGGGAATAATGATAAACCAGCAGCAGTTGGCTGATAGCTCCTCTTTCTCCTGTGCCTACTGCTGACGTAGGCTGCCTGCTCCCCTCCTGTCCTTTGCAGAGTGGGAAGGCCAATGGGTTTTGATGTTGCATAGGGATGACTGCAAATCCTTCCTGAGCTCATTTCTCATGTCAGTCTGGACCAGTATTACAGATTTCAATGTTTCTGAAAGAGAACTGCAGTTCAAACTTTACCAAATTCTTTTCCTCTTCTCCCATCCTTCTCTTTTTGGAGAATCTAGGATGAGAAATAGTTACTACTTCTTCTGAGTGGAAGACACTGTTACACTGACACAAGCCAAACTTTCTCTGGTGTGTTTAGGGCCTTGACATTCATCACATATATTCTCTGGAACTGGATGCCTTTTTCAGGGTCCTAGAAAATGACTGTGGAATAGTTGAATTCTTCTCAAACTTTAGTAATTGAAGATATTAAAAATATTAATGCTTATATTTCTTTTAAATCAATAAGTATTTTTTCTCGGTTTAGCAGTCATCAATATACAGATCTGTCCCCAGGTTAGCTAGCATTCACATAACAAACAAACAAAAACCTCACTTGGTTGTCCTTTACTACAAAGACACAAGTCTGATTTCTTTGCAAACCTCCTAGAAAAGGGGTCTGGAAAGAGAATCTTTGTCTTGTTGGATGTCATCCAAAATTTAAAGTGTGTGTAAGTGGGAAGTGTTTCTTTCCCTGTTGAATGTACTGGCTCAGGAAAATCTCTTTATACGCATGAAGCTGTGTTAACTTGGACTTCTGCATGGAGGAACTGTGGCTAATGATTCCCCCTTCTGTCATGAGGAAGGAATCCTTCTGGTACAGAACACGGGGAGAAGGATCTGAGCTAAAATGTGCTGCAGTGGTAAAAGTCATGAGACTCTGTGGGCCTTGTGCAGCTTTCCAGATCTCCCCCAAATCCCAGCACCTCTCAGGTTAGAGTTGCTGTCTGTCCATACTCAATTCCACCACCAGCTCAGCACTGCACTTTTGCTCTACTTCTCTTCAGGTGTGCGATATTCATGACATGCAGTGTTATTCTACATGAGCGCTACTGAGCTGAAGTTGCACTAAGAAGGGTGATTTTAAGCCATGTGTGATGTGCTTTGGAGCCCTTACTTGCATGATTGTGTTAGGCTGGGTCTCTACCCTCAGCACAGTGTTTCTGAATCCCACGGCAGACCAGTTTTAGCAGGGCAGAAACAAAACCTCCAGGTCTCAGGGCAGTTCTGGCCTGTAAATAAACAGGGAAAGAATGTGTGTGCAAGTGTGAGAAAACCCTCCTCGTTTTCTGTCCATGTTTTGCTGTGACTTCAAAGGGACCTTCTTTTTTTCCATAAACCAGGACACTCATTTCAAGCTTTCTGTTGTCCTTCTGATCTGGGAGGCCTTGTTTGGCATTGTTATTTTCACTGCAGAAAACCAGCCATAGCTGCCTTGGCTGCATGCTAAGTAATGACTTAGAAAAATCAGTCATTTTAGCAGACATTCAGAGCAGATAATAATCCTAGTCATTCCAAGGGGAATGTCTGTTTGAGTGCTGTTTGGACCCAAATGTTTGTGGAAGATGACAGGGTATGACTTCATATGTAAACAAAGATGTTTCAATCTACCAAGGGATAGTACTTCCTTTATGGATGTGCTGGCCATTTCCACCAATATCGCATTTAATGACCTGAGTAGAGAACAAAGCGCTCTCTGAGCTAATGTCCAGAACTGCAAGAAGGACACAGGCCCTAACGAGTCTCCATTTAGTGCAGCTCAACATTAGTACAACGTCAGTGGAGCAACTTCTCCATTGTCTTTGTGTAAGCACAGATTGAAGCCCAAAGGTTACTTTGCTAGAATTCTGTAAAACAATGTGTTTTCTATCATCCTGTGGACAAAAGAGGCTTTTCAGAGGTTGCTTTTAAGACTGTGAAGCGGGAAGTGAAGTAGATTTCCAAATGAAAGTGGGTCAGACTGATTTCGGTGACACCATCTGGAATCCAGAACATCTGTGCTGAGGGTCAGTTGCAGTGAAGTCGTGACACTTGCACTGCAGCTGAGTGGTGCCCCAGACCTCCATGCAGTGTCCCACCCACAACCACCTTGTGGGACCTTCTGGAAGACACAGTTTCACTGCAGTCACCGAACAAAACCTCTGCTTCTGTCGGGGTTGCTGAGACTAGTTATCTCCACCCTACTTTATTCATGTTGACTAACGTTTTCCTTAAATACAAGGTGAAGGAAGAAAAGGCCCTGTCTGTAGCATAAAGTGTAAGAAAAATGAGTTTATCTAAAAGCTTTTTCCAGAAAAAAAATATTGATATGACAATGCACATGATTTGGTGTTTCAGACTTTGGAAACAATGGACACAGGAAAACCTTTTCTGCAGGCTTATTTCATTGATCTGGAAGGTTGTATAAAGACACTTCGATATTATGCTGGATGGGCTGATAAAATCCAGGGCAGAACTATCCCTGTGGGTAAGTTACTTCTGACCCAGTCTCAGAGCTGGAATGGGATCAAGTTGAGTGGGAGAGAGGGAGGTTTTGTGGAAAGGGGTAAAGGAAAGACCTGAAAACCTGCAAAATAACCTTATGTTTCCTTTCTGTCTCAGCATGCACTTTAAGTAGATATGTTTGAGATTTAAGAAAACGATAGAACAATGTGGATGTCAGGATAGACCTTTAGAAAATATTGGATGTGCTATTTCATTGCTTTTTTTAAGGAAAACTGTCTTGTTAAATTCAGACTAACTCCTATAGGAAACACACACACACACACACACACACACACACACACACACTCTTCATGGGGGAATTCATGCATTAGGAAGTTAAAATGCCAGAGACTGCAGGGGCAGAGGTTTCTAGAGATGAATTTGAGAAGGCAGCAGAGCTGATGATGTCCTACATCAGATACCATGGGCAAGTGGCAAAGAGATGATGTGGACTCTGGTTGTACATCCAGCTTAACTGATGTTTTGTAAGCTCCAGCAGTTTTGGCCACACACATTTTGAGAAGTGAATATTTTTTGTTTGTGTTAATTTTTATTAAAGAGAAGGTCTGAGATGCTGACTCCTTTCAGGAGTCAAACTTCTGAGTGAGGAGGGGTCCTCTCAAGTTTTTGACACTTGGAGGAAGTTTATCATTGCATTTCTTAGGTTTTATAGCCAGAGCAGTCACACCTCACCTCTGTGACAGAGGGAAGATCCTTTGGCTCACCTCTGTAAGTGCCAGTGTGGTGATGGGGACAACTTAAGACAATGGATATTTGTAAGCATCTGTGGCATGGTGAGCAATGTAGTGTATTTTGAAAATCAAACTGCTTTGTCCCTTCATGCTGCTGGTCACTGGTCATCCGAAGGGCAGGCCCTGCAGATGTGAAGTTTTGCTTGCCTGGGCATTGGTTGTTGGTATTTTTGATTGGTTGCTGGATTTGAGATCACTTCTAAAAACTGTAAGTAGAAATTTTTGGATTTTCAGTCAAGTCTTGCCACTGAAACTAGACTTTCCACCAAAAAAAAAAAAAGGAAATGTAACATAAACTTAACCTCCCCTGAGCCTCAACACAGGGAGTTTGTGGGAGGAAACAACCTAAAGTTTTTTAAAGATTCCCCTCTGAACATGAGCAACACTTGGCTTTTGAATTAACAGAAGTCTGTTCTCAAACAGGTCTCCATCCTTCTGAGGTGTCTCAGGGGCATGAGTTAAAATGAGCAGATACAGGGTTTTAAAGCCCTGTCCCCAACCTCTTAGTATGTAGTAATCTTACACTGTTTCTGTAGAAACAGGGGCTTGACTGTTTTGTCTTCCTTTATTCTTTTGTTTTGCAGATGAAAACTTTGTGTGCTTCACCAGGCATGAACCAATGGGTGTCTGTGGAGCTATAACTCCAGTAAGTAGCACTGATGGTGTCCTGCCTCTCCCTTGAAACTGGAAGAATTGCATGTGCACTCCCTGTCTCATTCTGCAGCCATTCGCTTTCTAGTTAAGTACAGCTGTTCTGCAGGGAACTCCCATCTCAGCTGCCTGATGTAGTTGCTTGTGTTACCCCCATGCCAATTCCTCTTGGCAAGGTAACCTCCTCTGCAGTGGAAGGGTGGGTCTCCTGATCAGATGCTGTTCCAGTCACCAGAGACCCGTCAGAGCTCGCTGACTCTTCCACTGCTGGGACAACCATCCTGTCATTACATGTGCTTGTTTCTCGCTGCCTGCTGCTGATGCATAGTTATGAGTTTTAAATCATATTCATTAGTAATAACCCTTGGCTGTTCTCTTAGCCTTGTGTGATTAAATCTCACTGAATAGAGTTTGCTTTCCCTTGAGGTCTCATTCCTTGCTGAGGGTACAGTGTGGCTAGTTCTTGGAATACCTCCAGGCTTGGTGTGTGCTGCTTACTTTGTTTAAGCAGACAGCCAGAAAGACTTTACAGCTACATGGGAGTCATGGTTAGTTCATGTCTGCTTGTAAAATGCTTTGAACGTGGCATGCCACAGGCTGTGATGCCAACTGTGGGGGACAGGATTCTTTGCTTAGGCATTTAGGTCAGTAAGGTGCATAGAAGATTTTGACCCTTGGTATAAGGTTAGTAGAGAGATTAGAAGAAATGCAAGTGGGACTTAGGGTTTGCTTTTGAATACTGTGTCTGGTCCAGTTCCCCGAAACATAGAGGAAATTAATCTTTTTCATTCAGCTAGTCTGAATTTGTATCCTTTGTGATAAAATAGAACAGTCCATTTAGCCCTGTTAGGCTGAGGCAGAGTAGGAGTTGGTCAGTGTTAGTTATCAGATGTTTGCCTAATAACTTTGCCTAGTGTTTATTGCTGAACCAGCAGCATGACTAATTGTGAACAACTGGGATTTGTGCAGTAAGTGCAAATATCAGATTGCCTGCATTGGTCACCACTTAAAAGGTATCTTCTTTGGCTGCCTTTGGCACTCAGCAATGCTTTTGGAGACTGTCTCTTTGAAAGTCTACATGTAAGATGCTTTGGAGGACTAATATAAGGGAAAATAGCTGGTCTCTTGCCATTTCAGGTCAAACCTACACAGTAGTACATACAATAGAAAGGATTTCTACAGCTTGGGTGTGTTAGAAACTTAATCATCTTGGCTAAAAAGAATTCACCTATGCAAATGGATACTGTCCTGCTTTTAGAATACTATGATCGTGACAAACATGCTGGTATTGATTCAGATAGGTGATTATTGTGATTTGAGTGATATTCAGTCACAGATAAACTTGTAACACCTCATTAAAGGAACAGTCTGTGTCCAACTTGCTGCTGTGCTCTGGAGATGAAAAATAGCAGTATTAAGTTATGCATTTTCAAAGCTTTAGTTTTTAATTAACTTCATCAAGGAAAAGATGCCTACCTGCTCAGGTGCAAATTGTTAGGAGACTTGAGTGCTTCTTGCATAGTATGACAGTCCAGATACTGCTAACCATGCTGCAACTCTGAGAAAACAGCTCTGATGAGTAGATAGAGATCTTTGGTTTTGCAAAGAAAAATAGAATATTTCTTTAAGGCTCTACTAAAAGAAGTGATTTGGCTTTGGATCTAAAAAGTTTAGGTCAAAAGTTTGATGCATACCTTTATTTTTTTCAGCAATTCTTGAAACAAATCCTTATTTCACAGTGTTTACTTTCTTCAGTTTACTCCAAAAACATTTATCCAAATTTGACTCGAGTTCAACCCTATGTTTGTAACAAGGATGATTTGGGTCAACAAAACCACATCTGTCTCCAGTTTACACAACCCATATCCACTTCATTTTTTTCCCGTTTGATCTCCAACAGCAATAGTCAGTGGATTTCTATGTTGCTACTTGATATAGAGGGGTTTCATCTCTGTTTGCCTGTGTCTCACTAGATCAGTAAACAATCCTTCCTTTTTACTGTAGCTTGACTATATTTAAATGCACCTACTTAGCAGGAGCAGTTTTTAGAGGGTGCAGCATATGACTGAGCTTTATTCCATGGTGATGTGGTCAGGCAGCCCTGAAGTCCTTTACTGACTGTTATTTCACCACCAGCTGTTCTGCAATGGAAAGAGCCTAGTGGAGTTATGTAATGCTCTGAAAATGTAGAGAAGTAGTGAACATGTGAGTGTCCCAAGCTGTGAAATGAGGCCTTCAAAAAGGATTAGGAGGAAGAGGCAAATAGGCAAATGATGGGATGTGGTCAACTGGGGAAGATCACTGGGTTTGGGGTGGGAGAAAGGGCCAAGTTGAAGAAAAATGCATTAGGTTAAGTTCTGCATTGTATTTAGGCTCCTGGGTTAGAACATAACTCGTCTCTTAAAAGCTATGCTGCTAATTTTTAAGTGTGAATTTGTGGATTCCTAACATACTTGGCTTCTTTGTGATAACTGAAGGCCTTTGGCTTGAGCCTTGACAAAAAGTCCCCTTACTCTTGGCCTATTTCCATCATCCCTGAAGCAACATTAATTATTTTTAATGAAGAAAAGCTTTCTATTGCCAAATGACCTTTCTGAGATTTTGCATGAGCTAGATTTTCCACTTCTTGCTTACGTTCCAAGATCTGCGAATAAGACGTGACCATGAAAGAGATTAGCACAGAGGAAACTGATGTGGACTGGTTCCTAATTCCAGATAAGAAAACTAATTGGAAAGGAGCGATTTACAATTTAAAGGGAGTTTAAGACCTCTCCTGGATCCCTGTGGCTGAACAACCCACTGCAGTTCTCTAGTTATAAATGCAAAACTGGATGATATTGCACAACTCCTAACTTTTCAGCTAATATGGTAACACAGAAAACTGAGTTTCCTTCAGTTTCACCCCATTGCAGTACAGAAGTCTTGCATCAGAATCCCCAAATAGATTCTGTGAACAGCAAAAATCCTCTCTAAAGCATGGTCAACTCCTGTAAAGAATGAAGTTGCATCATGCAAAGTGTTTGTCTGATTTAACAGGATTAGCTTGGGAATGGAGGAAGATGTAATCTGTAGTCCAAGCAAGCATAATAATAAGCAAACGCTGCTCACTGTGGCTATTTTCCAACTCACTTGTTTTTCCTTGGGCTGTGCAGAGGTGGGGAAAATGCCACTTTTGAGCAAGGAGGTGGCTGAGCAAGGCTGATCTGACTGACGTGCTGTTCTTGCAGTGGAACTTCCCCTTGCTGATGCTGGTTTGGAAGATGGCACCAGCGCTGTGCTGTGGAAATACTCTGGTTATTAAGCCGGCTGAGCAAACTCCTCTCACCTCGCTGTACATTGGCTCACTGATTAAGGAGGTAAGGAAGTCTGAGCATCCCATCCAGGTACTGTACTTTGAAGGTCACAAGGGAGCCTGTGTGTTGAATTGGCTCTGTGAGGCTTTAGGCTACATTAAATTTAAGATTTTCAAAGGAAAATGAAAACAATCTATGTGTTCAGTCTTTTCTTTCAGAGGACCTGCTGTCTGGCAGTGACTAACTGGGAGGTAACAAAGATTACAAAACCTGTAGGTTTTACTGCAGTAAAATGAAACTGGAGAGAGAAAAACTGGTCTTATTTCTGTCTTGTTGGAGTGAGAGAAAGGCTACAGCTCTGTTTTATTAGACAACACGGATCTGACAAAAAAAGAGAGTGGTTAGACAGCAGTGTTGTGCTTGTACCCTTTTTAGACCTGGCATAATTTGGCCAAAGCAGAGTGCCATAGGAAACTATTCTTCATGAGTTTCTGCGTCTCATTAATCAATTTAGTTACATCTGACTTCTAGAGTTACCTGGCATACTGACATAAAGATAAAATCACAGGTTGAGATTTCAAAATGCTGTTTTAGGGCTTGTTATGCAGGACCTCAGGTACCATCACATTTATTCAGCGTGCAGAGGTGATGGAAGGTGCACAGTATCTTCCTGGACTGGTCTGCATAGCATCAACCTTGTACATTTAATTGTGAACACAAGCTAAAGGTGCTGTGCGACACAGAGCAGTGTCCAGCATGGACAGGCGCGCGTTCAAAGCTAGATGGGTTCTGCATAACGTGGCATCATTTAGTCTAGACCAGAACATGCTTTAGCCTCTCAACGACTGAAGTCTGTTCTTTAGTCTCAGTCTAATTTTAATGATAATCCTATCTGTTCTTGGCTTAGCCTGAGGGAAAATAAGAGGATATGATAATAATCGACAGTTAGAGCTCTTCTGCCAGGAGAAGTATGCAAAACTACTCCAGTTAAGTGACTTTTTCCTGCAATTAGTTGACTTGATAATAATGCACTAAATGAGTGTGCATAAGGTGCAGTTTTCATGTCTCCATGTCATAGTACTGTTGTTTTGACTCTGATCTCCATCGCCCCACAAAGGGGTAACATTTGCCAAAAGAACCATCTAATTCTTGTGAAATTATTTTATTTAACTGAAAATCTAATCTCTCTGATTTTGATAGTTCAAGACAGAAGTGTAGTTAGAGCAGAGTTAATTTTATTTGAAGATGCTCTTTATTAACACCAGCAAGCAATTGGCTAAACTCTTAGGAGCTTGTCAGAAGAATAAAATTATTTGATGTATTTGTTTATTTACTTTGAATTTCTGGAAAGGATTCAGAAGATACTAACACACAGGCAAAACTATTTTGCTTGTATTGGGTTGAATGAAATATTTTTGGGTCGAGCAAAGCAGTTTGGCTTTCAGTTTTGCTGAAAAACAGAAAAAAAAATCTTTCTGGTTAAGGATGACCTGAATTTTTTGCTCCCTTGTGGTTTTGCTACGTATTCTAAACCCATTACTTGTCCAGCTCAATGCATAGTGTTTTCTTCAAAACTGGTTAGCCTGGATGTAAAAATCTATTAAACTGTGTTTTATCATTTTCTCTTCCACATAGGAACTCAGGCTGCATTCCCAGTTTAGACCCAAAAAAAGCCCCCAAAAAACTTATCAAGGTAATTTTTTGCAAGGTAGTACAGCAGCAATTACTGCTTTTTTTCTGTATTAGAAAGGAGCAATTGCATTTACTGAGATTTTATATTTAAAAGCCACGAGAAATGAATTGAGTATGTAATAGTCTACAATTCTGTTAAGAAATGCAGGGAAAATAGCCTGTGCAATCTGTAGTAGGCAAAGCCTAGCCTAGAAAAGCATAATCCTTGAAACTCTTGTTTCAGGAAGCAAAGACATACCAATAAGGCTCATGATTCCCCTTGCACTAGGATTTCACCTCAAGTTTTGCCATTTGTGTCTTTTGGCAAAATTACTCTTTCACTAATCTAGGTTGTAAATGCGATGGAAACTGGCATTAGTCTGTTACCATCTGCTCTTGTATTCCTGTTTTATTAGCCCCATCTTCTAGTGAGATTTTACTGACTCCTTAATCCCTCTGGCCCCTGAAGAACCACAAATGTCAACCTTTGTTCAAAACAAAGTTTCATTCGGTTACCCCTTGGCTCCAGCTGCACTGCAGTAGCTGGGGGCCAAGTTTGGCCAAAATGCTCACTCTCTTTTAACTTGATTTGGGCCTTCTCCAAGAATTCTTATTGAATCTTGGCATTTCTTAGCCATAGCTGTTGTTTTCAGTCATGTCAACTCCAGTGGATAGCAAGTAGTCATGTTACTGAAAGGTCTGTTTTTTCCAGGTTGTGTCTCATATATTTGTATACATCTGAAATTTAACATAAACTAGGCATGTCAAATGCATATTAATTTTCATATTTGTGCCTTGCATTTTGATAGAGGAAAGTGTATTTTTGCCCTGAGCTTGATTTCAGTGAGGTTAGAAAAATCAGGTGATGCAGTTAATTACTGAAGGATTAAGGTGTTTTGCTCAGTGATCTGTGACGTTCCAGACATGAATGGGTTTTGCAGAACCCTCCTGTAAATGCTTAAGAGTGCAAAGCTGTAGAAATCACTTCAGTAGTTTGTAGAATTTGTCGTCACCCACAAGGACACAGTGCAATTAATTGAGGCTTCCTGAGAACTGAGCTACAGGGTGAGGAGTGTTCAAAATTCCTCCCTACAGAGGTCTATTTAACTTCCTTTTAGGTGGGTTTCCCTCCAGGTGTGGTGAACATTGTGCCAGGCTATGGCCCCACAGCAGGAGCTGCCATTTCAACCCATCACAGCATTGACAAAATCGCTTTTACTGGATCCACAAAGGTAGGTGGTGACTTGCTCAAACGTCTGCTAAGACTGCCAACCATAGAGGACTGAATGTTTTTCTGTGTCACTAAAATGGTTTTCAATCATTCCTATGTGACAGGATTTGTGAGAAGCGTTTGGGATTGGTGTAATTCAGGTCCAGCTGCTTTTGTTCTTGCAGTTGTGATAATCCCATACCTCTTTAATGTGGCAGTTTGGCAAAACCAAGTTTCTTTAAGACCTGTAAGCAATAGGTGCTCTGACATAAGCAAGAGGGTCTACAGGAGAGCCAACATCATGTCATTGACGTAGTGGAACTTCTGGGCAAGCCTGCCTGCCAATCCTGCCCTGCAAGTGTGTGCAACTGGAAAACATGTCAGTCAGGGCCTTGAACAATTCTTCCTGGGCATTAGTTACCTCGGAGGAACTGGGGCTTAAATAAAAACACGGCACAGTGCCTGGAGCTTCCACTGCTGACGTGGATGGGATTAACATTTCAGCTGCTTTTCAGACATGCACAGTAAAGCACCTTCTGTTTCTTTCCTGTAAGTGGTTGCTTTGCTTGAAGAGGGAGAAGTGAAACTTCTGCACATCCGTGCACCTACAGCCAGTCTCTCCTGTGCCTACACAGGAGAAAAGAGCACAGTGCTTGGCCTAGGCCATGGAACTGAGCGTAGGAATGGCGTGCAAAAGAATGTTTCCAGTGATCACTGTTGCAAGCTCCCTAAGCAAAAACTGTTTAGAAATGGGACTGTTTGTCTTTCTGCTCCCTGCTGTAGGTTTTCCTTGCAGTACACACCCACACCCTGGAGAGGGGCTGTGGGCAAAGAATGGAAACATTCACACCAGCCATGCAGTTGAGGCAAATGCCATCTTTTCATTCTTATATCCTTGATAACATTTTGCTTTTTGAGCATTTGCTGAGTTCATCCATTCTTATGCCTTTCCTCATAATTGCAGAGCGCGATCTAATTGCGTAATGGTAATGAAGTGCCCTGAAAGGTATCCATGGTTAGTAAAGGTAACTTGCTGAACATCCAAAGGGGCCTCAAACTGCACGGCTTGCATTTATCAACAGTACCATCTAGTGGTTTAGTGTACATGCTTATTGCACAGCTTATCCCACAGGAGAAGGTCTGTTAAGCCTCTATTTCTGTGTAGAGAGCATGGGAACAAATGTGAACACAAAGTAAAAGTTCACAATGAATTTTTACTCTCTAGGTAGTTGATCTAATCTAGGAGCTTACCCGGATACATGCTTCTCTCCAAATCCTCGATCAGAAACCTTTAGTTCAGATTAGACTCTGACTGTGTGAAAACAATAGAGCTTATAGATTCATCCAGCCCACATGGATCTGTTTGGGGTTTTTAATGAAAAAGTATCTACTGGATTAGAAGCAGAAGAAGAATCTCAGCTGCTGGAGCCTGTAGGCAAAAAGCTCCTACAGGAAGCATCATGCTTGTCTTGCTAATCCTAGGTGTGCAGGAAACACCAGGGGGGACAGACTTTGTCCTAATGCATGTGTAATTTAGAAGTATTTTCATCCCCTTCCACCCATCTGTGAGTTCAGCCGCATCTCTGCAGTATTTGCAGCATTACGCTACTGTTTCTGAGCCAGAAAGTGAATATAAAATACATTTTGACTTAGTTTTAAGCCGTGGCTTGGGCTCAGTGCCAGCCTTGAAGTACTGATATTAAACTGCATGGGAGTATTTCCATCTAGATTTCCTACTTGCCCTCAGTGCTCATTAGATAACTAGCTTGTAGTAATAATGATGCTTGTGAAGCTATGTGCCTCCTGCAGCATGAGTGACTAGGGATGGTCTGTACCTGAAGCCCTGCCTGAGTTTTAAAGGCTGTACATGAGAAATGCAGAGCTGAAACTGCCAGCCAACTGCAGCATGCTTTCCTTGCTCACAGCTCCGCGCCAGTGCAGTAATATTTTTAGGCAGAAATTAAGTTAAGGTTGCCTTGTTCAAAGATAAAACACAAGAAGACAAGTCATAAAATGAGGAAATTTAAAGCCAGGCTCACACTTGAAGAAAAATACCCCCCTTAACAATTGAGGCTCCCAAATTATTTTAACTTGGATGTTTCTGGCAGTAGCAGACTACTAAATTATTCTGACTCTTGATTTATATTCCTCTTGTGAAGAAGTCAATATTTTGAAAATGGAAGAGAAATCCCTGCTATGGTGTTTTCAATATAAAAAAGTAATAGGCCAGTCAGAATTTGGGGTAAATATTTAAAATTAAACTTCTTTTTTTTCCTATGAGTAGGGGAAAATTGTTTTGATATATTTTGATTAAATTCTGAAACAAAAGTAAATCCTTCATTTCAAGAGAGGATGGCCAGATAAATTCCAGCAGTCAGAGCAGGTTCCTGAGCGGTAGGTGCCAGAGCAAGGCTTGCCAGCGCTTATCTGCCACCATCCTCTGTAATTGCTTGGGAGGGATCGCGTATCAGCCGCTCTTGGGTGTGAAGAAGCTCAGCCTGAACTGTCAGAAAGAAGTGGGGTTCTTCTAAATGTACCAGAAAACCATATCGTAATTTTGACAAGAGGGGTAGCAGGTAGGAACAGTGAGTTCTTATCACTGCCTTGGCAAGATCTCCTTTTAAATATAAAATTCTTTGCTCCTTAACCTCAGAACCACATTGAGTGTCAGGCAGTTGCTCAGGTTTGCCCCTCCAGTGTGATAAATACCTTCTTCTGCAGTTCTGGTAAGAGATAATGTCAGGCTGCTCTTCCTTCTTTCTCCCCCATAGACCATAATTTTGCATCTACCTAAAAGGGCTGATAATTCTGGGTCTGTTCTTGAGCCAACACATCCCAGCAGTAGGAAACTCAGACCACTTAACGGTGCTGTCCCTGACTACGCCTGCTTCAGCCACCCACCAGGCTCCTCTGCCCTTGGTAGCATCCCACATGACAAACTGAATTAAGACTTTCAAGGGCAACAGCCTTATTCTCTCTGTCTCTCGATACTACAGGTTGGAAAACTGATCAAGGAAGCAGCTTCCAAAAGCAACCTCAAAAGAGTGACATTAGAGCTTGGAGGAAAAAACCCCTGCATTGTGTGTGCAGATGCAGACTGTAAGTATGGGCTGCTCTGTCTGTGTTTGCTGTCAGATGCTATGAGTACAGTGTGCCCTGGTTCATAAAGGCTCTGTGGTCTTCAGGCAGCTGGCAAGGATGGTTTTCCTTCTTTCGTCCTTCCTTTTAATCCTAGATCTGCAGGATGTGGTTCTCACTTTCATGTGGTTCTCTAACGTTAGTGAGTAGGACTAGGAGGTGCGTTTAACCCAAGGCTAGCAAAGTGATTTTGAAAATTTACCTGGCCTGGACAAAGGACTTTCCACTTTCCTTCATAGCACATATAGGTTAAAAGCAATATGTATTTGTGCAGTCGCTTAACAGTGAGCATTACAAGAAGCTGGTCTGAACTGGTTAGCAGCAGGGCACACTGCTTTCTAAACAATCTCCAGTGAAACTACTCTTCAGGAACTCGTACATGGAATCTAGGGATCCATAGTTAAATTCTAACATGGAATTAAAAAATAGTTGCCACCCTGAACGAGACCTTGTGGAAGAAGGTGTTGGAGCCCATGACAGGCTAGACCCTGCGGGGCAGTGCAAGGCCTTGTGAGTACCCTTAATGGGCATGGACCATTTTCAGCAACTTTTAAGGAAAGTTTCCAAGGTGAGGGGTGGGGGAAAAAGGTCTGGAAACCCTGCAAGGCAGAAACTGTACACGTGGTAATGCTTTTCCCTCCGGGTCTGCCCTGCAGTGGACTTGGCAGTGGAATGTGCCCATCAAGGCGTGTTCTTCAACCAAGGGCAGTGCTGCACGGCTGCCTCGCGAGTGTTCGTGGAGGAGCAGATATACCCCGAGTTCGTCAAGCGCAGCGTGGAGTACGCCAAGAAGAGGCTTGTTGGAGACCCCTTTGATGCCCGAACTGAACAAGGGCCCCAGGTAACTGTGTGCCTGAGAATAGTTGTCGTTTGGTTTTTGGTTAAGCTTTTGTTTAATTCTCCTTGGATAAATATTATCCTTGTGAATATGGTCCCAGCAGAAGCCCTGAGGGGTGAGTAATGTATCATGGTTTTATTTTTCTTTCTATTTTAAATACCAATTAATCACAACTGTTGAAATGTTATGTTGTATTTCTTTTTTTTTTTAACACAAATGTATTTAATTGAGTTCTTAGCCAGCTTTATGCAAGGCGCTGTCTCGTCTCCCTAGTTCGGTAATACAAAACTTGTTTCAGGGAGGATTGGAGAGGCACAGAAGACTGCAGCTGCAGAAACCATCATTCAGCTACTGTGTAACTGATGACAAGTAGTTAGAGCCCAGAGGCTCAGGAGTCCCCACTTTGTCTTTCCTCTTCTGCCTCCTTATGATCTTTTGGTGAGGTTTAAGCTGAGTTAGAAAGAACCAGCATGAAAAAAAACCATGTCACAAGCAGTCCTGTCAATGCTTTAGAGCCTTCATCTTATTTCTTCCTTCCAAAGTGCTCTGAGCTGTACTGGAGAACTCTGGAGGAAGATGATCCTAGGGTAGACCTTGAAACAGTGACATTGTTTGCTACTAAAAGTGGGGATAACAGGTAACAGTAAGTGGTGAGATTGCAAATACACTCCATTCAGCCTTTCTGCTTTTTCCTGGCTTAGCTGTTGGCACTTGTAGCTAGGAGAAAGAGACTCCCCCAGCCGGAGCTTCTCTGCCTGTCAGCTGGCCAACCCAAGAGTTTACTGCCACAGAACAGACCCAAGAACCTGAACAGTTCAAATGCAGGTGCAGGAGATCCTGTGTGGTCCAGATTTTGGGCTCATGCTCTGTGAAACCAAGCCAGGCCTTGGCTGAGCATAGTCTGCTCTCGAAGCAGCTGCAGAGACAACGTGAAGCAGGACAGCATGGGGTGACACCCAGGGCTGTTCCACAAGAACTTAAAGTTGATATAAACTGCTCCTAAAAATGTGGTCCTGTCTGCAGGTGCTTATTCTTTTTCAACTGAAGTATGGGGTGCTTCAGGTATAAACCAGCCTTTTCATGAGTGGGCAAGAAAGGCACATTTTTACCCAAATCGGTTTCCTCATTTGGAATACTTTGTATTGGCATGAGTGCTTATGGCATAGGTCTGGAGGAAGGACTATGTGAGCTGCAGGGTGAGTTATGCTGATCTGAACTGCCCTGTTCTGATCAAAATTAAGTCAAATTTAGTCAGTATTGCACAGAAATGAGACTTGCTTCTGCTGTGGCTTCTGCAGAACTCACATGGGTCTGAGTGTGTTGCCTGGCTGGGAATTCAAAGGACGCCACAAGAAACCTGAGGGATGGTCAGGACTGTCTGATTGCAGTGGCAACCTTAAATGTACATGAAGGGCACTTATAAAATGGATTCCTGCAAGCTGTGTCACAGGAAGCGATGAAGTAAATGTGCACAGGCGGCAAACTGGTTAACTGGTGTACTACAAAACTGAACAGCAGACTGCAGTGCATGAGACCAGAGCCCTGATAGTTGAGAATAAGGATTAGATAAGAACAAGACTAGATTAGTCTTATTCTATCCTGGTATTTGAGGACTATTTGGCTTCACTGATAGGAAGAAAAGAGCCCTAAAGCTGCCCTGTAGCACTTACTAGCCACAAGTTATTCATCCTAAGCCTTTTTACTTGATTATTAAATACCAAATGTTTTCCTTAGGCTGTAGATATTTGTATACTTCAGAACTGAGTTATGAGAGCAGAATGTAACTGCAGCCTGTTCAACCCAAGCGTGGGATTATTATTTAGGATTACAGATGATAGGTCAGGAATAGGAAAAACTGCTCTTGCAGTCTTGCCTCAAATGAAGTAAAATGTGAAGAACTGGGAATTCTCAGCACCATCAGGATCTTATAAAAGCCTTCTTCTCTTTTGAGTTAGATGGATTAATGGTAGAATTTTCTCTGCAAGATCGTATGTTTTCAATAGAAATCAATACTCAAGTTAAGCTATAAATAATAAGGGAGTAGGGGGCAGAATTTATGCAAGCCTTGCAAGCTCTAATTACAATGAAAAACAGTTCCTCCCTTGCATGCCATTTTTTACAAATGTTTTCTTTCCCTAGTGTCTTTTCATCTAACTATAGTTTGCCTTGCAACAAGTTGCAGCTGTATAAATACCCTTGTTTTGTTTTCTGTGATGTGAAGTAGCTGAACTAGATTGATCTGGATCACAGACGTGCCAGGATGGAAAGCGCTTGCGGATATTATTTACATTTGGCAACGAGGCAACTGGACAAGACGACAACATGTCTGACACCTGCCAGACTTTTTATGTGATACCATGTAGCCTGTGTGAGGGCACCCGTTTTCTCACGGGGTGACATGTATTAGATGTTTCCATGTTTAAATGTCTTACACACAAGAGAACAGGAGCACTCAGCACCGAGTTGTCCACAGGGCATGTGGTGTACACATCTGTGTGGCAGGAGACTGCTGTTCTCCCTTTCCCTCTGTACCAGAAGGACCCAAAGGACACCCGCCTGGAGCTTTAATCTCTTTCTAGGAGCTCAAAAACTTGGATTGCGTGTGGCCAGGATTAGCAAGGAACAGGATATAGTCTGTAATCTGGAGGAGTTGTGTATGGAAGACTCCTATGTTTTGGCTCAGCTGACACAGAAGCAGATGTCTTGGAAAGGGTATAAAACCAGGGCAAACATTTAGAGATAACTAGTATTCAGAATAATTATCCAGCCTGCTCCTTAAGCTGGTGGCAGGATCTTTTATTTAATTTGCCTCCAGGAATATGTCCATTTTTTTTCCTTTTTTCCTTTTTTAAATAGTTCTGTAAGCCTTTTCACATCTGCAGCATGCTGTGATGAGGTGCTCCATGGCTCAGTTATGCAATGTGCAAATAGCCACATCCTTTTGTTTGAAACCTGGCAATATAGTACTGCACGTGGAGCACAAGAGAAGAGCCAGCACTGATGAGAAGTGCTCAGGGCTTGGGCATCTCTTCCCAGCACATGTGACCCACTGGGCTTGTGGGGTAAGCAGGGCTTCCAGGTGCAGGAAGGGGGTAAGCAGTTTTGGTAATTAAAAGTGAGGACATGGAGGTCTAGTCCTGCCAGTTCAGAAAAGCAGTAAATGCTGGGATGCTGCTGCTCTCTAAATGCTCTCTAAAAAATGCTCTAAAATGCTCTCTAAGAGCAGCATTTTAATGTTTATATGCTGTTTCTTCCTCCTTTGCATGGATTCTGTTACTCATCTGATCCCTTGCTGAGCTGACTAATCTTGTTAGCCCAGCAGAAACCCACCTTGGACCATTCTTATTGTGGCAGTAAGCTAAGTCAGGGCATGAGAAGATTAGGAAAGTCCCAGAGTTCATGTAAGCTAAGCCATGGCAATGCATATCTGGGAGGTGGAGGAAGGGGAAGAGTGGGGAGACCCCTTCCACACAGCAGCAAACTGATAAATCAAATTAATCCACTACATGTGACTTTACCATGTGTTTTCCGTGGCTCAGGGCTATGCCACATCCTATCTTTCTTCCCCCTCATTGTGTGAATGTGTATCATAGAATGGT
Source organism: Eudromia elegans (assembly GCA_003342815.1). Lineage (NCBI taxonomy): Eukaryota > Metazoa > Chordata > Aves > Tinamiformes > Tinamidae > Eudromia > Eudromia elegans. The sequence goes on along the minus strand of PTEX01000153.1, from coordinate 31,491 downwards.
AAATGGGATGTAAACTTACCAGCATGACAGGACCCTGCAGACATAACCCCATGACGTGGCTCCAGCAGGGTTCAGTCTCAAACACAGTGATAATAAAGGCGCTGCTCTTTGTTTCCTTTCCTTTTGTGTCTGACAGATTGACCAAAAACAGTTTGACAAAATCTTGGAACTGATAGAAAGTGGGAAGAAAGAAGGCGCTAAGCTGGAATGTGGTGGTCTTGCCATTGAAGACAGAGGCCTGTTTATAAAACCCACCGTGTTTTCGGAGGTCACTGACAACATGCGCATTGCCAAAGAAGAGGTACAGTACAAACCACCTGAACCTTTAGGGGCATTTACGCCTGTAAATGACAAAGCAGCTATAGAAAGGAGACATTGGCGTGGTTTGAAGTGAGAACCTGAGCGAAGAGTTATTTGTCTACAGTGTCCTAAAAGCCACCTAATGATGAAAACTATGCACCTGCAAAGTGGGCTTTAATCTGGGGGCTGGGAGAGTACCCAATGTGACAGGAGCAGGACAGCAGCACAGGCAAAAACACTGTCAAAGTGTTTTAGTAGATTTTTTTATCTCCTTGTGTAATGAATTGCCATCACTTTCTACTGCCTTTCTGCTTTTCTCTATATTTAAAAAGAGAAACAGCCCTGTGAGTTTGCTCACTCTACAATAACAAACCCAGATATGAACATAGTGGATAAAACTGTCCTAAAGTGTTTCAGTCTGATTTCAGGAGAATTTGATATGATTTGATAAAATGCAAATACAAGCATACGCCTTCCCTAGATTTGGCTGCTGTAAAGGCTGCTTTTGAATAGCAAATAGTGATGATGGAGGGATTTCTGAAAGAATCCATGACCTGAACATTTTAAAGAAAGAACTGAAATTGTTGCAGACTGGAGTAATTCTATGTCTCTGGGGTTTTTTTGCCCCACAGTTTGTGAGGTTTTTGAGACAGAGCTGGGCTCTTGCAGTCTAAGCAGGCTGATGTTTGTGCATGCTAAGTGCTCTTAGAGACCGCCTGCTAAGGAGGCATGAAGCTGCTCAGTGTTGTGGTCTTTGCTGATTCAAACCGAGAGTCCAGGAGGATGTAGCTTCTTGCTCCACCCTTTTGTAAAAAGGAGTTGCTGTCTTGCAGAAAGGTGGGACCAGAATGCTGGGACCTGCAGCTGGTGAGTAGGGAAGTAGTGGCCCTGCTCTACTGCTATCAGAAACCTTTTCCCAAGTAACATTCGCATCTGAAATAATCCCAGATTCTGTTCTCGTGCTGAAATCCCCTGACGCTGACCATTTTTTTCCAGCATGAAAATATGGCCAAAGCCAGCAAAGTGCAAATCTAATACTCAGGCTTTCATTATTCATATGGAGAAAAATTAAACAAGCTGCATGTGATTAGATCTTGTGATGTTCCTTTGAAATATAGTTAATCTACTTTTCATCATGTTCCTCAATGGAAAATAAGTAGTTGCCAAGGTCCAACTGGTGCTTGTATTTTATAGTTTAGCCCAGCACTTTTTAATGGGGCTGCTTACTGTTCACTCCTGGCAAAATGTTTGGATGTCTCAGATCTGCCACAGAATCTCTAAGGAACCTGGGAAAGAGATCCGTCAGTCTGGGCATGAGTTACGTTCTAAAAATAGAGGGAATAAGAACTGAAAATCCCATGACAGGTCTCTCTTTAATGAACTGTCTCCAAATCCCAAGTGATGATTCATGAGGCTTATCCAGTTTCATTCATTTGCAGTTTTGTTGGAAATGCACATTCTCACTTTGCCAAGGAGCAAGAGTGCATATAAGTACCTGGACCTTCTAAAATGCAGGAATTTTGAAACACCTGCATAAGCCTTAAAGGCCATGCAAATTCCTGAGTATGTTGCTCAAAATGGCACAGGTGAGACTGCATCTCGGATTCAGCAGGGGATTATTGCCATGCAAGACCACACAGGCCAAAAAAGTGCCCTGCCTTTGGTACTGTGCTCAATGAGACACTCTGTGCCAGAAATCACCAAGTACTGGGTGTGCAGGATGTCTTTATATTGGCAGTCCAGGATGCCAAGTTTGTGGTGAAGCACATGCACAGTCAATGCACTGAATGCAACAAACTGCTTACACTTACAAAAGCAGAAATAAAGCAGAACACTTGCAATAACTGAAATTAATAAATTTATGTCTTGGGTATACTCTACAAATGAGTCCAAAAGGAGAATGACTCGTAAATGTAGAAGGAATGAATCATTTGAAATTTCTGCTCATTTTGACTTTTATAGATGACTCTTTGCAGGTAGACTACAAAGTCTTTATAATCTGAAGGAAACCTCTTAGTTACTGGATCTTTGCATTTGCAGAATATCACTGTACTTCCTTTGAAGCCATTTTCATTGGTAGTTCCCATGAGACTGTATCAGTGATTTCTGGAGGATGTTAGGATTGTTCTAATGTTTCAGATGCAGTATCCAAGCTGAGCTTTTAATTCTGATTACTTCAAAATGATCATGAGTAGCAAAGATTTCCTGTACTAATGTTTAATTGAAATGTACAGATTTTTGGGCCCGTTCAGCCAATTATGAAGTTCAAGAGTATAGAAGAGGTCATAAGAAGAGCCAACAATACTGAATATGGTCTCACGGCTGCTGTGTTCACAAAGAATCTGGACAGAGCATTAACGTTGGCTTCTGCATTGCAGTCGGGAACTGTCTGGTAAGCAGAGCGTGATCTGAGCGCGAGCTGGGTTGTATATTTTTGCTGGGAGGGGAAGAGAGATCTATAATTTAGAAGCCTGTATGAACTATGGAGGCCTGGTGCATTAGTTGGCTGTTTAATTCTTGATATTCTGCTCAGAAGCATCATGCATCCATCAAAATCAGGTGGTGAAAAGGCCAGGCAGTCTGGAAAGAAATGGACTGTTCATTTGGTCAGGGTAGTTTTTCATCTGGAAAATGTTGAAGTTTAGAGGGGGCTTTGCTAAGTTTCACTAAACACGATAGCCTCCAAAATCCAATATTTAGGAAAATGTAATTCTGATGATCTTTAGGTAGCATCAGATCAGGTCTTGGACCTTGCACAAATCACTATGGGCGGTAGATGGCATCACATCACTGTCTGGAACACAAGTAGATACTTTTGCTCACAAACATATTTTATATTAGAATTGTTTTAAAGGCAAAAAATGGAAAATTTTTTTTGTTTTTTTCCTCACTGAAGATAGGAATTTGATCTGATTTGGATGTGTACAGAGTTTTAAGTGCTGGCACCAGAAAAATCTGTCTGTTCAGATCATGTTTACATAAAAAATAGGATATTGGGCTTTGGCTACACGTGTTATACCTGAAGTTGCATCAGTTGCAGTCCTGCTGCATCAAGCCACACCTGGCCTGCTTCAGCCCTTTGATCTCACGAGGATGCTGAGGAAGTATCAGCTTTAGCAATTCAGTTTTAACCACAACACAGTTCTAATGCAGTCCTACTGTTTTTGCCTCCCTGCAATTGGAAGGTGAGGTCAGCTTATGAGTGTTCTTCTGGTGAACATGGACATTTCAGAATCTGTTTCTCTTTAAACTAGGGAGTAGATTGGTCTTTCTGTTATGTTTAAGAATGACTCGGAACCATAGCAACAATTGCAGCGCAAGCATGAATGACTTGGCCATTAGGGATTGGGAAGCGAGACAGGAGTCAGATTTGAATATCACTCAAATGTTTTTCTTTTCTGTAGCATTAATAAGATTTTATTGCTAAAATCTAATTTCTTAAGTGATTGAACTGTAAAAAGGAAAAAAATGGCAGGTACTAGCCTTTCTTAGTGTTCTTTTTGTCTTGTTTTTTCTTGTCTTTGACAATTGATGTTTCTATTATAGGATCAACTGTTACAATGCGCTCTATGCACAGGCTCCTTTTGGTGGCTTTAAAATGTCAGGCAATGGCAGAGAACTGTAAGTTTGCTCAATATTTTGTTCATATGTGGATGATAGGTGTGGTAATAGTTGTGGCTTGATGAGAATAATGTTGAATTTGCTTTAAACCATCAGGCTTAAAACTTGCTGCACAGAGAGGTGCTGGGACATTCACTGCAGTACAGCACGAGTACAAAGCACAGATTTGAGAACATGAGCGGTGCCTTCAGGAGTCTTTCATCTGTTTTATAAACTCTTAAACACCTGCAGCTCAGTTGATTCCACTTGCAAGCATTTTTCCTTCGTTAAATTTTCAGATCAAGGAAGAGGAGTGAGACCCCAGCCTGGGGTTGCTCCTCCTTTTCCCAGAGCTCTCCACCTTCATGCAGCAATCCTACTAGTTGCATCACATTTGACAGCCCCATCACTGATCCAGTCTGGATCTCTTATGAACCTTGACTTTCTCAAGCTGGAGCTAAAACAACAGAGAACAATCTCCAAGATCATTCTTTCTCCCATGTTGCAGACTTGCTATTGAGTTGGAGAAGGACTCTCCAGGCCTTCTCCCCAGCCTGATCTGTTGCAGCACGGCCGCCACACATGCCGTGTAGTAATTGTAAAAGCAGGTCATCCTGTGAGCTAGAGGAAAGTTGAAAAATAGGCTTAAATATTAATTTTCTTCTTCTACAACAGAGAGGCAAGTTCTATTACACCAATTGCAAAACTCTTCAGAGGAATCTAATGTACTTATTTCATAAGCAGATGTATTTCCAGGAGCAGTTTCCAGGAGCTGCTCTGGTTTATCTGTGGGCTGCTTTGAGACACTCAGATGTCTCACATGCTAAGCACAGCAACTGAATGAATCCTCACAAGGGATACACATATTGAGACCTTATGCTTTGGTCTGCCTGATTGCCTGGCCAATTAAAGGATATCATTTCCATCCCTTGGGCAATGCATGGAAAGTGTGCCAGTTCCCACCAACAAAGACCTAATGCAGTGATTTGGTCTGACATCACTTTGCATTTTTGGAGCAATGCAACTTTCTAGGCTCTTTTAGTAGAGCCCACTTTGCCCTCCTGATACATGGTATCTTGAAGGAATAACTATAATTACTGTTTAATCACCAATAGCTATAGTTATGGGATCTCACAACGGTCCTCAACTTTCACTAGCATCATCTTGCAGGTTACTGTGACCAGGAGAATCAATGTTTCCTTCATGACAGGCAGAGTGTGTCAGTATATGTGTATGTATGCATGTACATAATGATAATTAGACACATAGGACGAAACTGATAGCTGGTGTACGTTAGTCCAGATCTGGTTTAAAATGGCTTGATATTGTTTACAGCAGCTGTTGATCTGTGACTAATTTGCACTTGTGTAGAAACCACTTATCTTAGGGCAATCTATATTAACAAGCTGCATCTATTTGTCCCTCTCCCTCCTCTTCTTTCTTTTGCAGTGGTGAATATGCTCTGGCAGAATATACTGAAGTGAAGACAGTCACCATTAAACTCTCCCAGAAGAGTCCGTGAAAGCAGAAGGCCTAAAAATGCTGACACTCTGAATGTGACACATGGGGGACGTGTTCAGAGCGAGGGGAGGGGTAGGAAGGAAAATGGAAACAGCCCTTGTTTTGGAGACACATTTTACTTTATTCCTCTAGAAACACTGAATCTACTGGACTCCATTTTGTCACCTGGCTCTTCAAAAGCTGATTTAACCGACCCTATTGGCAGTGTAGCACACGCTTATACTACAGAAGTGCCCGGCTGCCTATCTGTGTGCTACCCGTGCTTGGAATCCACAGTGTTTTCAGGACATCTGCTTTTCAGACTGTGCCTCAAAGGGCTTGGACACCAATGACATGTTAGGATGACTTTTGGTGTCATTAGTGTGCATTGGTGAACACCTTCAGAGGGGCTTCAGTGGGCTTCACTTAGCCTAACTGGATTGAGTGATAGGGCCAGTGTGACTGAAGCTGACAGAGTTTGTGTGAGGACTGCAGTTAGTTTGGGATGGGAGTGCCAGCTTTCATGGAAGGTCCTGTAAAGCAATTCTATTGGAAAGAGCTCTCTTGGTCTCTCTAAAGATGCACATATCCCCCATGCTGGTGATATCCTAGCCCTGAATGAAATGAGGGCAGTTTCTTAGATGACTGCTTTGGGGCCAGTGTTTCATGCAGCACAGCTGGAGCGTAAGGTGTCCTTTGAACCAGGTGTTTTGGTGTACGTGCATATGCGTGCTACAAATGCAGTCTATTGACTTGCCAGCCCCTCTGGCTCCAAATGGGTCGCAAAGGTATCTCAAAGCTTCACTACAGCACTTTCTGCAAGAGGATTTTGCACTGTACTTACCGTGATGACACAAAACTGAACGTTAAGCATGTAGCATGGTAGAGACCCTTGGAAACCATCCAGGGTACAAAGACCCAAGCCAGTCTTTCTGATATGGGGGGGAGGGAGCAGAAGAGCTGCAAGAAGCTGCCTTGCTCCCTCTTTCTCTGTCATTTTCAGACTGTGAAGACATCTCCTCATTTTTGAGCCAGAGCTAATTATGTGAGTAAAACTCACATAGTAACTCAAAGTTATCCTCTGTGCTTCTTTCTCCCTTATAAATGTAGCTTAGAGTAGATTTCTGAAAGTGCAGGATGAAAAGGCAGGTGCTCCCAAGCGCATTCTCAATGCTAAAGATGTGGGTGTACAAACCAGTTACCATGGAATAAGCTATGGCTGGACTTAAAGGTGTCAGCAGCTGTGCAGTAATTAGCCCTGTGAGCGCTGTCATCTTGTGGCAAGCAGAGAGTAGGTGGATCTTCACTGAGGGAAAAATTACCTTAAATTTATTCTTGTTTACAGCTGCATATGCATGCACACAAATAGCATGTGTGGAGCGGCTGTCACTCTCGAGTTCATGCCCTGGTATATCCTGCAGTAGCTTCTTTGTATGCCCAGACACTGCTTACTTGGAGCTTAATGAAAAGCCATGTGCTGTGTTCGGTTCCTGGGTTTGCTACTTCACCTGCCTCTGATCCTCTCCTGAAGAACCGCTGGAAAGCCCATGGGAAGCTCTGTGACTGAGTGGGCTCTAAGTTGGTGGAAATTAGTGGTGTCAGCTGGTGAGGAGCTCAGCTGATCCCGTTGGGTTAGTCCTCTAAGAGCACACTGAGGCATATTCCTCAGTGAATGTGTCCAGGTCTCTCCAGAGTGCTGGTAAACATCATTGCTTGGAGCTTTCCAGATGTCAGGGCGTGAAGCAGAAATGCAGGTCATGTCTCTTCTCTGAAGCAAACAGGGATTTAACCAGTAGCTTCCTTTCATCGGAGATGAATCTGGTCAGTACAAGCGCTGTTGCATGAGCGGACCTCTTTTTGCGCAGGAAGGAAGGTGGGTGGTGATAAATAAGGAGAACATCTGCATGGGCCTAAACTTCCTCATTAGTTAGTGAACGTCAAAGTTGCACTTCGACCCTGCTAATTTCTCAAATGCCAAGAGCTGCGCCTAACTAAGAGACTGTCTGCCCACGGGTACGCGAGACGGGGCCTCCACAGGCAAATCTGCCCATCCAGTGAAGAAAATGTCCTCCCTACCCCATGAAAGGCCAAATGGGTAAATTGTAAATAACTCTCTATTTTTGTAATACGCTTAAGAGTGCAGACATTTTCTCAGACAAATGTTTTACTTTTGCCTCGCTTGTGGTTTTTTAGGGCTGCAGTAAGACAATAGGGAGTGAGGCAAATAGTAAAAGGCTGGTTATTTTGATGTAGCTTCTATATTCATTTCTGGTAAACAACAGCTGAAATTGAGATAATCTGGAACTCTTAAAATCCTAGTATTCTGCCTTTTTATGTATAATGTATATTTCACCTCTTTTTTCCCTATCAAGTTTTTAAAAAAGTCAATGTATCTCTTACTGTATAAATCAGGGTTTGACTCTACACACTGAATTTTCTAAGTTATATAACACTAGACACTAACTTTAAAGTAACCCCTTAGAGGGTATATATTCCTTCATTGCACAGTAAGGCTTTCATATGAAATACTACTTTTTTTAAGAAAAGAACTATATTTATAAATTAGGATACAGTTAATCTAATGTATTTTTATAGTTAAAGTTACATGGAAATCCTATGTTTAAACCTCATGTATATATTTAGAATATGTGTATCTTTTTTGTAATAGTTCTCTTGTTCCTAATAAATGTTTTAACTTTGTGGTATAGTTTCTATATGCTGTATTCTGATATTGCCCAAGGATGATGGGGGGGGGACACGCTTCTATTCACTTTATTCCTCCTAACAGAGAAGTAACTGTGATGTTTTGTGTGTGCGTAGGCTGATTAGTGCCTTAAGAAAATTCTAGCCTCTCTAATGCAAACTTCAGGGGCTGCTCCAGCAGCACGGTACTTCCACACCATCCTCCAGTCTGTTTTTCATTTCTTCTCTGAATTTGGCCCATTGTGTCCATAAGAGCGAGCGCTGGGAAGGAGGGTTAAGGTTTCACACTTCTGGAACAGCCCGGCCCTGTCCTGCTGCGGTTGCAGGGGGCTCCTCTCGGAACAGCGCTGGTCTGTTCCCCTCGATCCAGCGACCCAGCAGGATTCCCCAAACAGGACCATGCCCCGGGCTCGCAAGGGGCAAGGAGACTTCAAGGTACCTTTTAGAGGGCTGAATGTGGAGTGTGTTCCTGTGCTCGTGTATGTGGGGATTCAGTACCTCACTGGGGGACCGGGAGGGAATCTGAACTTGAATTCACTTCTGCATTTGGGGAAGAATAGCCTATTTTAAAATGGGCGAGGGAAGTAGAGTGGTGAAGTGTGGCCAGATCTCCACAACAGGATTGTGTATGTGCCAGCTTGATCATCTAAGCAGGTTTCTTTGCAAGTTGTGCTGGTTCCAGTAAGCGGCATGGGGGAGGCAAGCAGAGGGGGCAGGAGGAAGGAGGATTTCTTCCAGGTCCGAGTCCGATGGATCCTTCTGCGCTTTGGGAGCAAGCCTGAAAGGGAAGGCTCCAAAGGGGCTGGGGACAATGCTGCCAGCTGAGGCTTCCTGCCTTGCTAAGCGCCAGGGGACATATCCATGACTCTGCTCCACCCATTCCCATTCCTATCTGATTTCCAGGGAGCGAGAACGTACTGATATTCCCGCCTGTCACCCAGCGTCTTCTCCTTGCCTCTGCCACACGTGTGTGAGAAAAACACAAATTCCTGTCAGCCCCCTACCTCGACCAAGGCAAAGCCCTGGAGGCTCCTCCTTGCAAAGAGCTTTGCTTGGAAGCTCTGATGCAGAACAGGAGAAGGGTGAAGGAAGGAGACACAAAGAAATGATAGTGAGTGATAAAATGGATGGAGGCATAAGCCGGGATGAGATTTCAAAAGAAAAATAAACTTTTCCAGCTTGCTTGTCTGGAGAAATTCTTGTTGAGGGGAAATTCCAGTGTTTATCAAAGTAAAGACAAAAACAAGTGATGTGTTTTTTTCCAGGAATTGGTCTGAAAAGGCTGTAAGGAAGGTCTGGGTGAGAGCCAGCCCGTGACGCCCAAAGCCAGCAGCCCGGTGCAGCGGGTGCCAGACGGGCCGCGCTGCCATGCCGCAGCGCCGAGAGGGGCTCGTGGGCACGGAGACCCAAGCGAAGGCACCCGCCGAGACCTGTCCTCTCCATCGACCTCCACCCTCGCAGCTCGGAAAGGCCCTGGGGCAAACCCCTGACCCAACAGCGAAATGAACGGGATGCAAAAGCGGTGTTCTCTCGGCAGCCTGTAAGAGAAGCTGTGCGGGGCTCGGCAGGGTTTTGTGGTTGCGGGAATGGGAATGGGATGGGGAACGGCGGGAGCAGCACAGGCGAGCTCGAGGCTGCCCAAGGGAGGGGGCAACCTGGCTTCGCCTTCTTCCCTAAGGCAACCGGCTCCTTCCAGGCCCTGGGAGAGGGGCAGCTTCCAAATGCATCTCGCACCAGCACTTCCAATACTGTGCGGAGCAGCGGAGACGCCCACAAGGCCAGCGCAGGCCCTAGGGCTGCCCAAGCGTCGGGGAAAGGCACAGCCCATGGTATGGGGTGGGCACCACCATCCCCGGAACCCGCAGGGCAGGCCAGGGCTGCTCCTGCTTCAGCCGCCACAGCTCCAGCTGGACCTTCGCTAGGGGAAACCAACACAGAGAGAAACACCGAAAAAAGGGGTGAAAAGCCACAAACGGGGTGAGCGGGACAGGAGGCCGCGGCGGGCCGGGGTCCCGTGCGGGCACAAGATGGAGCCCCCGGGCGCGGAGGCCCTCGGGGCCCTTGGGCGGGCAGGCGGGCTCTGACCCCGCGCCGGGGCCGCTGGCGGAGGAGGCGCCGCGGCGCTTCTGCCCCGCTCCCTTTTCCTTCCTCCCTCCGCCTCCCGCGCCGCAGAGCGAGGCGGGCGGCGGCGCCGGAGGAGGCGGCGGCGGCGGCGCGGGGACCCCGCAGGCAGGAGGTAGCGCGGGCGGCACCTGCGCCGAGGGGGCCGCGCCGGGCGGGGCGAGCGCACACAGAAAAGCGCTTTATAAGAGAAAAAAAAGAAGGCTGAAAGTTGGGAGGGAGTTTTCGTGCGGGGCGGGCGGCGGAGGAGGAGGAGGAGGGAACACAGCACGGGGCGCCGCCGGGAAGCCGATACCCCGTCCCGGGAGCCGGCGGGGAGAGAGGAAATGCCCGAGAGGAGCCGCGGAGAAGGAAAGAAAGAAAGAAAAACACAAAACTTCCTCGTATGTGAGAGCGGCCGGAGCGCGCTGCGGGCGCGCGGCCGTTGCGGCCGTTGGTAGCGGCGGCCGTTGGGGCCCCTGGCAGCGCGCGGCGGGGGCCGCGGCCTCTCCCCGCTCCTCCTCGTGCCCCTGAGTGGAAGGGGGGGCCCGGCCGCGGGGATCGCTGCCGGGCGGGGCTGCCGCCCCTCGGCCCCTGCGCTGGCCGCAGGTGGGGAGGGGAGCTGCGCTTCGCCGCCTCTCCACGCGGAGCTTCGGGCGGCCGAGGGCCGCGACCGCCCGAGCGGCTCGGGGATTTGCATCGCTGCTGGGCAAGGAGCTCCCCGCGGCGCCGGTGACACCGCAGAACCGGCGCTGCGTCCAGGTGCAGCTGCCCGGTGCCTCTCTGGGGGGCCTGTGAAGGCCCTTGGCACCCATGATGGTGGCGTCCGCCTGCCTTGGCGCGTGACGTGGCCCTCTGCGCCTAGCGCTGCTCCTCGGTGGGCCTCTGGAGAAAGAGTAGGTGCTTTGAGCGAAGAACCTGTGTCTGGAGAATTGCCCTGAGTTTGGAGGTGACCACGGGTGAGCCATGACACATCCGGGTGCCCCCTTGCACTTTGGTGTGTGTGCTGCAAGCCCGGCTTGGCCAGGAGGAAGATCTCAAGATGGAGCAGACGTGGTTGGATAGTTTGGGGACGCTTGGAGGGACAACTTGGCCCCAGCTGCCCTCTGTTTGCTTTTGTGATGCTCCTCCCTGCAGAGCCACCCACGTGCCCCCGCAGTGCGTGTCCCACCAGGCCGTGGGCTGCGGTTGAGGGTGACCAGCCTGGGCGCAGCAGGAGCCTTCCCTGAGCCCCGGGAAGTGCTCCATAATGAACAGTGCTACCCCTGGAAAACAGCTCCTTTAGCAAAGCGGGCATTAACCTCTCTAGACCTTAGTTAAGAGCCATCAGTAATAGAGTCTCAGGAGAGAAACTGAGAATATGTGAGATGGGATGTGAGTGAGCATTGGGGTGTCTTCCTTCTTGCTCCTGCTCCTCCTAAAAGAGCTTCTGCCCAGCCCATAGCATCCCAAGCAGTCCGCTTTTCCTAGGAGTTACCTATATCCAAATGACACTAAAACATCTTTGCAAGTGTTAGAGCTGAGCTTGAGGTGTTGGTAACTTTGTGCGCTTTAGGGATGTCATTAACTGTCTATAGGAAGGTGATGAAATAGGGCTGTGCAGGTGGTGCCCCTTACTGGGGCGCTTTGTGGCTCTAATACATCCATGGCTAAGGCGTTTAGCATGTGAGTCACAGTGGAAGGGAACTGGCAGTCAAAGTCGCTCCATTATTTTTCCTGAAAGGTCTTGCCTTTCTCACTGTGTGAGGCCAAGCATCGGCCTGGGCAGCAAATTGGGTAGAAATCCAGAAACTGGGAATATTTTTTGACCTCTGTGGTACATATTGAACCCAGTCCAGTATTGCTCCTCCTTCTATGCTACCCAAAGCGTTTTTCCCACCTTTGAAAAGCAGCAGAGATCCCAAGGGCAGCCGGTGCCTGTCCCCAGGGCGGGCGTGCAGGAGACAGGGCGCTTTGGCTCCTGCTGCTGGCCACCGCAGTGCAGGGGTCCTCCAAAACTGAATTTTGCTGTACCTGAACCCCAAACTCAGGTGTTTGCCTAGGAACAACTGATGTAGCATTGAGTAACTGGGTAACACTGTTAGCCCCTTGTTAAGTCCTTCTGTTATGAAGGGGGGAGCAGGAGGTTGCTTGCAGAGTGGTGAAGGATGGGTGTGTTTTTATACCCCTCGCCTCTTTGGTCCTAGCCCAGGAGGCCAGCTCTGTTGGGGCAGGTTAGTGCTGTACTTGGGCTTCACTGGCCAGCTCGGCTGATTAGAGAGAAACCAACTCCCATCAAACCTGCAGCATCACGACCCAGCCGTGGGGACGTCTAGACCCAGGGGTGAGGGGCGTCGTGTCACGGACTGACTGATGCTGAAAGCAGAAACTGAAGGGAGCGTGGTGCCAGATGGGCACACACTGCAAGTCTTAACCTCAGTGGAAAATGCATTAAAAAGAGAAAGTTACAGGTGGGCAGCTTGCAAGTGGTAAGAGCTTGGAAACGCCATCAGAGGTTGAGCCCTTCAGCCTTGTGCTGCAGTTTGGGTAGGCGGTTGTTAAGAGCACCTGAGGGTCTGAGCTGCCTCCCTGCCCGTGTGTGAGGGAGCCGGCTCTTCTACAGTGTTAGTGTTCTCTGAAATGACGGGGTGAACGGGAGAGAAACTTGTGTGTTCCCCGGAGCTCTGTTTCCTCTCTGTAGAGGATTGTCTCAGTAACCGCTGCAGTGTTTTGCAGTTTCTCACAGCACAGTCTTACAAGAGTCTCAATCATCTTTGTGAATGGGGAAGATTTGAGGTAGCAGTTAGGATTTTTCCAGCTGCGCTGCACAGCTTCAGTGCCTGGGATTTACGCTAGCTCGTGGAGAATCTGAAAGTGCAGCTGGTACCCCTGCCCACCCCCTCAGACCAAAGACTCTGCAGCTTTGGCTGGGAAAATTGGGAACGTTTTCTCTGCTATAATGGAGACATTGTTAGACTTCTCTGTTAATTCATGTTACGCTATTATATAACTAATTGTACCTATATATGTGCCTAAGATGATCAGTGCATTTCTCCAAAGTGATACTAGACAACTGTGTTTCTAAGTCCAAGGGAATCAGCCTCTTGCAGTTTATCTATAGAAGGGTTGATTTATTTTGTTGTTTATTTTTACACAGGGACGTGGTGTTTCTTGGCGATGGTGTTCGCTAGCAGCAGCCCTCTCCTGCGCTTACTCGACAGAGGTCATTTGGTTTTGACAACACTATCTGGTTTGAAGTGCTGCAGAAAGTTTGCTTGTTGAACCTTCACATCTACAACCCAGAATGTACTGGTGTGTGGGAACGGAGGAAGCCGCTGTGTGCAGAGCGAGCAACATGGATCCGCAAAATGGTAAAGAGAGCAATTGCTTTTCTTTCCTGATTGCACTGCGAGCTGAAATTTTTAAGGGAATTTTCTAGGTAGCCAGCTTCTGCTGAATTTCGGTGAAAATTGAATATATGGAAGGTTTTTTGAACGATCTGAGTGCTAATCTTTGAAAATCTCTAAAATGTAACAAGCAATATCACTTGCAAGGAGAATGATGTTGAACCGTTCAGCAGGTAATAATAGCACTTCTCTGAAGAATAATTTTCTCTGAAAGCTACAGATTTAGTCAGGGGATGCATCACATCTCCTCAGTTCCTTAATATGTTTTACAAGATCTGTAGTTTTTCAGCATGTGAATGCAAATATGTTCCTAGTCACTGAGGCAGTGTGTGTTCAGGGTATGAAGGCTGCTAAAATCAGAGCATCATTTCGCAGGCTGAACGGATACTAACCTGCTTCAGTTTTACTTTCAGCTTTGATTGAGTGGCTTGTGGTGATTTTTTTTTTTATTGTTAGTATGAATTGAGGCCTGCATTTGTATAATACTACAAATCTGTAGGTGGAAATTTCTCTTTCGAAGGCATATGTGCTTTAAGTTGTTTTCTACTGATCTTTTTTCTTTTTTTTTTTTTTTTTCTGAAGAGCCAAATTATTTTTGGATGGTTGTTAGCACTGAAATCCTCAGCTCCTCTGTGCTCCCAAATTTCCCTGAGCCAAAACCTAATTATGTCTCTGCATCAAGAAATGGCCTTCTGCTTGTTGTGTAACGGTATCCCCCTTGCAACGAGCAGTTCGTTAGGAAGCAGAATCTGTGTTTTACGTGTGGGCTGAAGGTGTGTTTGACGCTCTCTAGTGAGTAAGCAGGCTTCAGTGCAAGCTAATGTTTTTGCAGCCTTATTTTGGATTTTATCAGCAACTATGAAGCAAAATCTTGTATTTTATTCAGAGGCCTTCTCATCTTATTCAAAGACACTTCTCACCAGCATCACAGGGAGCTCTGGGAACTCTTCCCCTTCTCCGTATGTATTCTGCTTATTCTGTGATATTAATCTTTTGTTTTTTACTTTTGATAATTAGCATTTTATATTTCTGTAGTAGGCAGGAGCATTTGGTTATTACATGTCTTTAAAATCGTTAAATTGTATATTTAGAGTTTCTCTCTGGAAGAAATTATTTCTGCTTGATTATTAAGCTACGAACTGTCAGAGTAATCTTAACCTGCAGCAATGATTAGGAAGTGTTAAGTATAATAGTGATTTGACAAGTTCTTCTCACTGTTTAAAGATGCAGTAGATAAACAAGTTAGTTCATGAATAAATAATGAAGAAAGAAAAAAGGTAAAAAATCTTCTTTTCTATCTCATGAGCTCAGTTTTTCTTCTGAGGGCTTTCCTATGTTCTTCTGCTATGTAAATATATTCAGTTAAACTGGAGGCCTTCAAAACTTATTGGTAAAATCTTCTGTATTTGCATGTATGAGTTAGTTTTACATGATAAATAGTTTTGGAAGCCTGACAAAGTGTTCTGAGGAAAGCCTGAGATCCGGCTGCTCCTCGGTTGGATTTGCTCGTTAGGAGCTTACTGTACATGTTGAAACACATTTTGGTTTCTGGGTTGTTTGATTCCTGCCAGGAATACTTGTCCTTAACTAGCTGGTCTGCTCCCAAAGTTAGGCGCTGTGTGCTCGGGTGCTGTTACACAACCCGCTGCAGGAATGCGGTGAGTCACTCAGCCGCCACATCTGACTCTATTTACAGGCCCTTATTGACGGTCTAGATGCAGCTTGTGCTTCCTTTCTGCAAGGATGTGCACCTGGCAGAGCATCCTCTTGGCATCTCCCTCCCCTCCTGGAACCCTGCTTCCCAGCTCCCAGGTTCATCCCGGGATGCTGTAGTTAGCAAAAAGGAACCTCCTTCGTGTGCGAAGCGCGCAGGGAGCCGGGGGAGGCTGCAGCCTCTCATGAAGCAGGGTTATTTTAAACCTGGTGAAAGAGTTCTGCACAATGGAGGGAACACAACATATTTCTTGTAGGAGATAAAATAGAACATATCACCATATGAATGTGTAGGACTTGATGGAGAGTTATCTTCCTTCTAGTGCTTGGTTTGTTTCTTTGAATCTTACTAAATTTTACAGCTAGGAATTAATTCTTGTATGAATTCTTGTATGGCCACTTGCCAGCATGGCCCAGGGCTCTAAACAGAAGGCCTGAGACTTTTGCTCTTCCTGCCCTTGCTCTTTGTTTTGTGCTTTCTTGGGAACCCAAGGCTCTCAGTCCGGCTATGTGTGAAATCAGCTGCAAAAATAAAAATTTACAGGAAGAACTTGACTTCTTTATAGCAGTGGAAGTCAACAGAGCCCGCCCATTGCTGGCATGCGCATACCTGGTCTCCAGATAGATCTTTGCTGTTGTTTCTGCCTGCGTCTACATGGTTGATTTTGTTGCATTAAAAGCAAAGGGCAGGAATTTGCTTTTGCCACTGTGAATGTTTTTGCTTGTAAATCTTTTCTTTGCCAAAGAGAGGAGGAAGGGAAAATCAATGTTTGCAGTAGCACTACTGCAAACCTCTGTTTCTCTTCAGAGTCTCATGTAAACCTTAAAATCTTTATATCAGCTGTGTGCACGGGTTGGTTCTTGGGGCACTTGGACTTAGTCCCAGTCATGGTATGATGCACTGTGCAAAATGTCTAAGTGTGTGGGTTGCCTGATGTCCTGTATGATCAGACTAAATGAGCCTTGAGGATTTCTGCTTTTCCTCCTGTTGGTTAATCTGATAGTGAATTTGAGTCTGAACAGTGGAATAGAATTATCCCTACAAGTAAAAAGAAAAAATATTAAAAAGACAGCAAAAAGGAAAGGTGTTTCAGATGAATTAGACCTAGTCTATATGCCCACTAGAAAGAGAAGGAGGAAATGCTAGGCAGAAATAGGAAGTACACGAGCAGAGCAGTAACAGGCTTGTATTTTTAAACCTATATAAATACCCCATTATACAGAAGTGGTGGAGTCTCACACAGAGTCAGACTAACGCAGAAGGGCACTGGGAACCAACACGCCCATGGCGGGGCCACACGCTGCCTCGTCTCGCAGAGCTGAGCCACGGCCTCCCAAAAGAGCAATGAATGCAGTGAAGAGCAATGAAAATGGGGTACCTAGCAGGAAGCAGTGGTGTTCTGAGTAGGGCTAATAGGCTCTGTTCTTCAGAACATACCCTTTGAAGATGTCTTCAGAATTCAGACTTTGGAAAATAACCCTTGCTTTTGGAAAGTGGCTCTTAGGTGTGTGGGAATAATTGAGGAAGGGATGTATGAGCAAGCTGAACTTGCGCACCTGCGGGACTGATGGGGCCTGGGGCAGCTGGGTCCCACTGCAGTCACTGGGATATCGAGGGGCTCTTAGGTCTTAGCTATAAGGCTGAGTGAGAGTGCAGGAGCTAAGAGGAGCTAGAGGCCGTGGGAATTGGAAGACAGTGAGGAGAGCAAGCAGCAACTTCCAGAGAGAAATCAAATCCCAGTTCTTCACTAGGAGCGCATATTGGGCAGAGAGTCAAACCTCAAACCTGGTGTGATTTACAGCCTGTGATAAATCAGCAATCTTTATCTGGGCTATACCTGGCTTTATCTGCCACTATTCGGCTTTATTTTTCATCCTAAAGATTAAAATATTGGCTGTGTCTTACACTAAAATGTAATTTGGGACTGTTGCTATCAAAAAGCCCTCCAAAACCAAAGATAAGATGATAGGGGAAGTAAAGAAAATCCCTTGAGCTTAGAACTGAACACAAGGACTCCCTGACTATCCTGTTGCGATTATGGAGCCATCGTCAGCAGCAAGGGCTGTCACTGATCACAGTCAGAGCTGTGTCCTCGGTTTCAGTGGGAAGCAGCATTTGATGGTGTTCACACGGTCACAGCCTTTGCTAGGCCTCTAATTGATTTATCATTTTGTCAGTGATGTTGCAGGTCATTTTATACTTGCATTAAGAAAAGCGCTATTTGTTATTCCCTCCAAAGCCTCCGGGGGCCTGATCCAAAACCCATTAAAGTCTTTGCACTGGCATGACAGGCTTCGGGCCCAGTCTTCGGGGAGTGTGAGGACATTATGTCTGCGGTTTGTTTGTTTTTCATTTCTCAAATCAATAAAGAGGCTGCCGGGGCTCTGCTTTGCAGCAAGCAGTGAGCTGGGAGGAAATGTTTGCATTGCAGATGAGGGGTGGGAGAGTGTTTTTTATGCCATCTAGCTGTCAGCCTGCCATATACATGAAGCCTATATCCTTAAATAGGTTCCATCTTGAATTTACGTTACATTAGGCTGCTATTAATTCTGTTCCTGAAGCGGAGTCTGTGCGTTCATTAATAGGGCACCAATCGCTTGTTTGCAAGATCATGTATAAGCCTATGTATTTATATAGGGTACTTATAGCTTCACAGCAGAACTCTATCTGCTCTTCGAGGCCATGTGTCACTCTCACTTAAAGATAGGACTGACCATCTTTAAGTGTGTGAAAATAGCACTGTTGATTTAGTAACATTTTGGGGGTTATGCTGCAGTTTTTGCGAAGAGTCAACTCAGGATGATATAACCCAGGATGTTTCTATAGATTATGTGCTTTTTGCAGGGCCATATACCAGCAGCAAAGGAGCTAGTAAGCAGGACAGCTTTCCCCAGCCTCAGCTTCCCTGGCACAGGTGAAAGGGATGTGCAGATCCGGACTGGTAGTCAGGTTGATCCTGTGCCACCTCGAGGCGAAGGGAAGGGGTTGGTCCCTGGCAGAGAGCCTTGGGAGCAAGGAGTGGGAGCTGGATGAGAGACTTAATTTACCTCCCGGTAGTCAATAGGCAGCTTGCGAGCATAAGGGCTTGCATTTTGGATATGGCTGGGGAGAACTCGGTTCCTGGCTGCCCACGGCGCCTTTGCTCTGCAGAACTGAAAATCACAGAAAAATAACGGACCAAAGCAGTGACTCAAGCAAGAAGCCTGGATAAATTTAGCTCAAATATTCTTGGTATGTTTGTGGTCGCTGTGGAAATTACATCACTGCTTGTTTCAGTGATCAGAATATCACTTAGAAACTGCCTGGCTATCCCGAGAAGAGCTCAGAAGGAAAACTTTTAAAGTATATATGGCTGGAATAGCCTCTTCTGTATTTAGGTGGTTTGGGATTCTTTTATTCTCATCGTTTATTCCCATCTACAAATTTTTGCTGCTTTATTGAAAAGCCACAGGATTTAGAGCTGATACTCTGCAGTGTGATTATCCAGCTCACATTAAAATTCTGCCTAGTGAGGAAGATTCAAAAAGATACTGGTAATTGCTGAAGACAAGACCTCCTCCAGACTCTGCCTGCTCATCTTTCTGTCTTGCACATCAAAGAGCCTTTGAAAAAGCCTTTATTTTTGCATCAAACAGGAGTGTTCTTTTTTTAAAAGTAATAGGCAAGATTCCTTCTCAGATCTGAATTGTAGCTGTAGAAAAGAAGTCTAGCTCCCTAAGTAGCTTGTAATCGTAGTCACTGTTCTCTACTGCCTTGAACCTGAGACCTTTTACACCTTGATGAGATGGAAATAAAACCTATGAAATCAAAGTCCTTCACTGTTGTAGGTGGAGAATAGCAATTTGCACGAGTTGAATCAGGTTCTCAGGTGCATTGGGTTTGAATTCATCATACGGTGTTAGTAAGAGGATGAAAATGCTCTTCCTGATGTTGCCCTCTGTAGCAACCACATAAGAAAAGCATGGACTGCAGTTGGTTCATGGCACATACCTTGATCTGAGTGGAGCATCCTTCTAGGCAGAAGCCTCATGCCTTAACATCAGTGCTGATTTGCTCAGAACTCAGAAAGACAGAGGGAAGTTTTTCTCCGTTCCTCTCTGTGTGAGCACAGCCAACTCTGCCACTTACTGGATTTGTTGCAAGCTGCTGGAGGGTTTTGTGTTTCTTTGCAGCCCCCGTTAAACCTCTGGCACATGTTGCTTTGCAGGCTGACTCGGGCCCAGTGTTGCCTGCTTGGCTGCAATGCAGACTTTTTTATGGTGCTTTCTTTTGTTCCATACTCAGCTGCTAAGGTAATCTGCCCTCCGCAATCCTCTTTCCCAGAAAACCGTCTCCCCGAGGGTCTGCTCCTGCTTTCCTGGAAGCTAATGGGAATGCTTGCACAGAGCCCAGCAGGAGCTGGATCCAAGGCTCCGTTTCTCCGCTGCTTTATTTTTCTTTTCCAGAGCATCGCTTTCCTACCTTTCCCCTTTGCAGTTGCTGCCAAGTGGCCTGTTCAGTTCCCTTGATGCAGCCGTAGCCTGTATCCTGACTTTTTTTGGATCTGTGTGCAGAGCTTGCAGACAATCTAATTTAGTGTAGGTGATGAACAAGGGCTGTCGCCTTCCTAGACCACGTGTGAGGCTGGTGTGAAGTGATTTGGCTGGTCCGCTCCTGCTCCACCTTCTGGAAGACTCTTCCAGAGCCTCATTTTTCCCAATTTTAAACTCTTCTAATTGGCAGCTGAAATGTGTTTATACCCTGCTCATAAATAGCTCTTGCTCCTCCCTGATGTCTCCCTCTGGATGTATTGAAAAGCAGTAGTCCTATCCAGCCTTAATTTTTCTGGGCTAAACAAGCCAAGTGCTTCTTAGCTGTGCTCTTGTAATTAGAGCTCTTGTTCCTTTCTCCAGTCATCTTTTCCATCTACTCCAGGTTCTCTTAAACTTTCTTGAATGTTGTAAAGCAGAATTACCCAAGGTATTCTAAATGTCTTTTGAATGTTACTCTTCTGATGAAAGCCTGAACATCAGGGAAACCAAGAATTTTCAAAAGAAACAAAAGTCATCTGTGAAAACGAATTTATAAATTTTCAAATGGAAATCCACTCTTGGCTTGGATTTCATGGTTGAAAGACTTGATTCAAGTGGTCAGGAGTAATCTCACCAGAGACACCTTCCATGATTTACTAGTTCTCCCTTTCCAACCATGCCTGGAAAGCGACATGAAGAAAATCCCAAAGAATAATCATGCTTGTGTGTGCTTAATGTATATCTTCCAATATGAAAATTGGAGAGCAAGAGTGGCATAGCTGGCCTTGCACACAAAGCCGTGTTTCTGAGTGATTCAAGCTGTAGGATTGAAACCAAATCAAGAAGGCCAAAAGATAAGAATAGAAACTTTCACTTAGAGCTGAGTCATTTGTGTTTTCAATACGGGAATTGGCTCTGTGGCCATTTGCAGCGCTCTCTTACCTGAATCCCTGCCCCTCGAGAGGGGATCAACTCGTGGGCAGCAAGGCGGTGAGCTCTGCTCAGGTGTGAGAGGCTGGGGGCTCGAGGAGCCTGACGCTCGTCCTCAGGTCGACGGGCTGAGCTGTCACGCTGACCGCCCTGCGCCCAAGGCCATTCGGCAGAGCAGCAACTTCCCTGTGTCTGTGCTCGCCTGCCGCGTTGTTATCCCGTCCCGCGGCCACCGCTTCCTGTCGCGGTTTGCGCAGAGCTGCCGCGGATGGGCTGTGACCCCGGCCGCGCGTGCGGATCCTCCTCGACTTCTGCTGCGTTTCCTGGAACTTGCTTCCTCTCCATGCGCAGGCAGGGAGGTCGAGCACAACCAGCCATCCCTGTGGGAGATGAGTGACCGTGCCCGGGTGCCCAGGACGTGGGGCTTAGCAAAGGGATGCGTGTGGTACCCGGCTGCTCCGTATCCAGCGTGCAGTGGGAGAGGGAGGAGGTGGAGGCTGCCAGTGCGGGAGCAAGGAGCCAGTGTCTGCTGCTTGTACTTCGGCAAAGCAGGAACAACAGTCTTGGCTTCGTTGGGACTTCTTGGACAAAGACACTGATTCCCGAGTCCCAGGGGCCTGGGAGGTACATGCACAAACACAGGCACCCGCTCGGGCCTGGCAGAGCTTCTGTGCCCTGGCTCGTCGCTGGCTGGGACCGAGCAAGGCTTATTGTATAAATACAGAGCTTAAACTAAAGCTTTCTGGGGTGGCTGTTCTTCATAATTCAGTTTGGGAGTCTCTTAGACAGGAGCCCAGAGCAGTTTTCCATCCGGGACTTAATTTTTTCCTTTCTGATTTGCATCAGCAGATGCTTTTTCCTCACAGGTCAGGAGCATTTCTAAATGGAATATTTCCAGTGATTCTGGTGATTGTTGGTCACTTTGCAGTGCTGTATCTAAAATGGTCTGCGTGCCCTGACAAAATCCTGTATGTTTGCTGAAAAGTGTTCAGTGCAGGGCTGGGTTTAGCCCGCATGGTACTGGCATGTAAACAGTTTAAAAATAATACTAGTTTATGCAACAACAATGAAAAAGATCCTTTCAGTACCAAATTTTTGTTTCCAGGCTATTCTTTTGTGTTTCCTGTTTGATCTTTTATAGAGCTATGTTCTGTTTTGGGGTAGTGAGCATTGGTTTGAAGCTATATTGTAAATCTGGGCTTCATTAATACTAAACACAGCATTTTTTTCCACAGTCATGGCAAACAGATCTCAGTGTAGAACTGTTCCCTTAATTAGTTTAAATAATGGATGTTTGGATGAAATTGAGCATCATAAATACTCAGAAGGAGGGGGTGTGTGGAGGTTTCTCTCTTTGCTGTTTTCTCTTTTTTTTCACCAGTTAGGAAGACATATTAATCTTTTTGCGAGAGGACCTGATGCAATTTGGTCCTGGTCTTCCCAGCAGGGACAGTGGATTTCCCAGCTAACCCAGCTTATCTCACCGCTGCATTTGTTGTGGATTGCCCTTTCAATCCCCTGGCAGGAACTTTTGCAAATTGTTTAGATTCCAACATTTTACACCAGAATCAATTGGACCGAGTGTATTTTGCCCAAATCCTGGGAAAAATATGAAATAGGTGGCAGGGATTTTGCTGTGGGACCCTGCAGTGGGGCTGAAGCAGACAGAGGAGTAACCTCCTCGGGGCTGCAACAAAGCAGCAAGTGCTGGGCTGAGCCTGCATCTTTTAAGTAATGAGAGAAGGAAATGAATGAAATATCTTAAAACAACAAATAAAACCTTAACTTTGAGGTTTAGGGAAGGAACACTGACAATATCTTTGTTTCATAAAACATTTTGATTGATTTCAGCTCATTTAAAATTTATATATATTTGTGTTAAAGAAGCCTGAGATTTGTTTTTTCTGGGATGGGACATTTTTTATCAGTATCTCAAAGGTAGAAGCGTTTCCTTACCCAGTCTAATTGGAAAGTGCAATATAGGACCTGTCATCCTGTGAAACCACTGGAGGCTTCCTGCTGGCTGCTAATTCAGTATATTAATTGAGTTTTTCAAGACATCAGAAGATCCATGTGTCTGGCACAGAAATGCCACGTGCCTCGGAACGAGCCTGGCTCTATTAATTTTGCAAACCCGGTTGCCATCGTCTCTTCAGAGTTATACAGAAACAGTCCGTGACTCTTGTGAGTTTTTAAGCGTTTGAGGGAGTGGCGTAAAATATTTAGCACATTTTAAGCATCATCTCTGTCCCTTTTTGCATTTTCTCTGTGGCAGCAAACAGAGGTCAAATGGTAAAAAATTAATGTGGGAAGGGTTAGGAATAGCCATCTGGTGCTGTTGAGGGATTAGCTCCCTGGGGAGGCAGCCTCCCTGCCCGCCCGGCCCCGGATCCTCGCTAGACCTCAGGCTTGGATTTCACTCTAATGGAGATGAAAATAACTGCCAAGGGTGAAATGTAGGAGGTAATTCAGACAAAGAAACCGCCAGCCGAAAGACGCCACATCCAGTGGCCACTGTTGGAGCCGATGGAGTGGTTCCCGCCTGAGCAGAGGCGGGCGGCCAGCGGTGCAAGGAATTACTAGCCTTACTGAGCATCACTGCATGGGATGCTGTTAAAGTCGTCATCTCCATCTGCTCCCATCTCTGGAAATACCCGCACAAGCTATGACAAGGTCAGTAGCAGTTTTAAAGTTGCATTAATATTGTAATTCTGCTTGGAAATAGGTTAGCTTCCCAGCCTATTTTATCCTGAATTAAACATCTCATTTATATTTTTTGTGATAAATAAGAATGCTCTAGTATTGTAGCTAGTTATCAAAGGACTTAGACTTACCAAAGGGGCTTAATAAAGCACTTAAAAAAAACTCTGAGAGGTTATATGTCAAAGAATGCAGTGATTTGGGGTGTAAAGAAAATAATCATCCATGTAGTGTGTTGTTTTGTTATGCTGCTGCGTGCTGACAGTCTGATGATTCACAGCTTTTGCCTGCAAACCCTCACTTTTTACTGTAGAAGGGATACTATCAATTTAGAAATTTTAGGTTTTAAACAGTTTCTTTGCCAGCCCTATTACAGGGCCTATGAATGATGCCCACATTGTATCTGTTATTACTAAGAAATCTATTTTTGTTTTTTTCAGCTAAGGCAGCACAATCCATTTCGCTCTTAGATTGATACTGCTATAATTGTTGAATGGCAATAATATAATATTGCTTTTTTAATTAATAACCACTGTTACTGACATAATTTCTTTTTAAAAGAAAATTACTCTTGGTTTTAGCTTTTGTGAAAGCTTTTCCATTAGACTTTGAAATCAGGAGTGTGAAATATTTCCAAATTGAGGTCCTTTAGTACAAGCTATTAAGTGGTGTAAGAAATAGGAGAAGAATGTGTTTTTAATGTTAACAAGTGCTAGCTTTTGAGGAAGGAAAAACAACATGCATTTGGTTTGGTTACGGTCATTAGCAGAAAGAGAAGATTACAGAACACCAAGCAAGGGAAAGTGGGTCTAAAGTGCAGTGGGTCTACAGAGAAAGTAAACAAAGAAGCTGCAGAAATAGGGGATTGAGTGGTAAGAAGCAAGTCCTGTGGCCTTGTTTTCGCTGGAATTCAGAGTGAGACTGAATTCTGTGTGAGAGAAATGACCCCAGACCATCCCACCTCAATTCGTGTAGACTTGGTTTATCAGCTTTCCCCTTCAACCCCAGAAATGAAGAGGGGCTGGTTTGAGGCAGTGCTTTTGGAGGCCTCCACAGGAAGGCTGATGCTCATCTTTGTGCAATAAAGCAAAAACTAAAGGAAATCACAAAGGGGCTGTAAAGGCTCCTGGAGTTTCATGTAGTCTTTTGTTGCAGGAATACCCAAGGAATATTGATAGCATATCATAACTGGCTATGCTCTATACATGGTCCTATGTTAACATAGACTTTATTGAGCAAAGGGCAGAGCCAAGAGCTCTGCAATACATAAATTAAAAGCACTTTTGTTACATCCAGACTTAAGGGCTCAGCTTGTTGCATGATCAAGTCCAAAAATTGAGGATTGCTGTTATTTAACTCTAAGTTTTTGATGTCATACCATGTTATTTAAGGCTCTGTGTATGAGGTGACCCTGAACTAAAACCCATGGAGTTTTCAGGTAACGAAAGAGTATGAAGCATGTAAATTAAAGCCACAGGCAGAATCTTTGGATTTCAGCCCAGATTTCTGCTAAAATCAGCTTAGGCGTATATCCCAGCCTGCATGAATGCCCGTACTGATGAACCAGTGCAGTGTAGTTTTTCTTTGTTTTTCCCTTTGCCTCTATTTTTCCTTTGCCTTATGGCCAGTATGTTAAGCTTATGAAACATACCCACTTCTTATATTTCGTTTTCAAGTCAGAAGACAATATATCATTTCTTAAGTCACTAGAAAGTCTTCTGTGAATGGGCTAATTCAGTTCCCCCCATGTTTAGCTTTGCATCCATGGCTTCTGTGTTTTTTGGGAACTGAGCAATGGATGGCCTGTTTTCTGCTCTTGCTTAGTCTTTGAAAACTCAAGTTAGCTTTGACAGGACCACATGGATGCAGCTGTTGATTAAGGGTAGCTTTTTTTACTCTGAGTCATCAGTTTTACTCTTTTTTGGCTTGTAAATTAGTTCCCTTGTAAGGTCTTTAGCTACTGAGGAGCTTTAGCAATTTTTCCCCCCAGATCATCTTAGGCAAGATGTCGATGTGCTCTGCAGAATGCAATCACAGAATTAAATTTTGATGTCAGTTACATAATGAATTTGAATGATGAGCAGCATTATTTTTTCTGCCAAGCATATTTAAATACAAATACAGCAATTTCAAACACCAGAATTGCCCAGATTGCTTGGGTTCAATGAAGCTTTTATTGACTTTTACTTGATGGATGTTCAAACATAGCCTAGCTTGTCAGCTTAGGTCAGATCAATAAAAAAATTCTTGCGTGCTTAAGAGTAAAATGGAGTTTAGGGACTAAAATTAGGGCCCTGTAAACTTTGGCTAAAGTTCCAGCTATGATCCCAGTCTGGGATCACATTAGCTCCATGAAATCAAGAGGTGGTGACCGTCAGGTCCCGGAGCACCCAGATGTCTTCACCTAATGCGTGGCAACTGACTCCAGTGAGTGATTTACAGACAGTGCTGGTACTTCCACCATTATAGCAGAGAAGATACAAGGCTTTTGAAGGGGCCCGAAGGAGCGTGGAAGAGGAAGCATGACGCATTAGCCAAGCGATTTCACGAACAGTCATTGAGTAAAACCAGAAACAGGCTTGGGTTAGAGCCTGGTTTGCCAAGTTCCTCCTTACCTCAGTTAAAATGTTCTGGTCCTTGTGCTTCTGGGCCTGATTTGGTTGCCTCTGGTGGAGCAGTTTCAGGAGAAGAGATGAAAAATGTCCGGCCTGGCATGCAGGAGGCGCAAGGGGCTGGTTGGAGACCTCTGTGGCAGAAGAGGAAGAGACCTTGGGATCTCACAGATACTCACGGAAGAGCTCATATCTGCACCTCCCCTGGCCGTGGATCAAAAAGAATGAATGATAACCCAGCTCGTGGCAGAAAGGATGGGACTTCAGTGATAGTGATAGTTCTCAAAATCAGGAATTGTGTCTGTAAGGATATAAAACATGTCCCTACTCTCTGCACTTTATTAATTTAAGGCTGCTGTACTCTGGCAGCCCTGATTTGAAGGGCTTCCTGCTCAGCCCTGCAGCTGTGCTGGATCTCCAGTGTGAGGCACTTTATCCTCCAAGGGAAATTCCAGTGCTGCTCTCTGGGTCCAGGATTTCATCACAGGGCACTGAGCACAGAGTGGCTGCCCACCCCAGGAACTTGAGCATCTTCCTTCATCTGTACTTTACTGAATTATTAGATTGAAGAATCATTTTGCTTCAAAATTCTCTCCTTTTTAGCAGTTAGTTGCTTGGGAATGATTTGCATTTCCTTCCGTTAGTCTCCCTAAAAACAATTAAAGAGTATACAGCATTCAGAGAGGCCCATTACAATACAGGTGGGTGGTCTGCTGTAAGGGCCTTGAACAAACACTGGGTATATTTTCTGTTATGCGCTCCTAAAGACTAGAGAATTTGTAGGAAAATCTAATGCAGCAGGAGCGTGGCACCTATGACATGAGTTCCCAAATACTGGTAACCTGCTAAAATCTACATCATGTTCATGTGCCTTGATTCCTGCTGTTTGTCCTTCACACGTTCTGCGTCATCTGAGAAAGGTTGTTAATGCCAGCACATCTTTAATGGCACGAATCTCTGGAGCCATCTTCAATGTCTGAGTGATCTGAGCTTCATTTAAATAATTGATGAGAAGTGTTAGTCAGAAGATCCTGGTGATTCAGACTGCATTATTCACAGATATGTTCTGACAGTTATAGATTGGTCCAAATGTACTTCTTTTTTTTTCCAGGCTGCAGTAAACTCAGCCCTGCACGACATACGTGTCTATTTTAGAAGTTCTTGTTAACTCATGTGAAAATCTGTGGGCTTCGAGTTCTATATAACCAATTACAGATAAGCAGAAATACTTAATGTTTTTAAGTAGGAAAAAGTGAGTATGAAGGGGTGTCTCTTCAAGTGAAAAGTGCATCTGTTTTGGGTTTTCTTTGTCTCGTGTGTCATTTTCTTATGTGCCTCTCAGGGGAGGCAGCGTAGCACCTTGCTCCCCACCTTGCAGTGATGGGTGCTGAGCCATGCCAAGGATGCAGAGTCACAATCTCAACAAGGCTGTAACCTCAGCGTTTGGCAGAGGGTGGGGAAGCAGAGGCAGAGCATTTGGGCTGGCTGGGAATGGACCCAGCACCCAGACAGCAGTCCTGTGGTTGCAACACAACAACAAGGGATTTCTAGAGATACACAGTTCCTTTAAAATGTAAAAGCTCGCACAGCTGCTAACAGAATCTTTAAAAAAATCTAACCTGGGACATTATCCAGAGTCTTCTTTTCCTCTGATTTCCCATTTAGAAAATAGAGCATAATATTTCCCTCTCTTTTCACATTTATTAAGGTGTACAAAGCTCTAGTTGCTAATGCTAGAGAAGTACAATGAGGCTTTAGCAGGCTCTTAGCATGAAATCAATAGAGCGAGCCTGAAGCAAAGCTAATAATACCAGGATGGCTCTGCAGCCCTGCAGGCTGCTTGCTTCTTCAGAGGTAGTGGGGTGCCTGCCCTGTGCAAGTACTTCCCTTCCCAAGTTCCTGCACTGGGGATCGAGTGCTGCGCGAGACTGCAGCAGCACGTACGTGTCTCTGGGAGAGCTCTCACACCTTCCGTTGGAAACCACCTCTGGGAGCAGTTGAGGAAGTCCTCGTCCCTTTTAGTTTCATGACCCTGTTGGAAAGTACTTTAACATTCTTTAACATAGCTTTCTCTCATCAGACAATTTAGGGGTTGAGTTTTTTTTTTTTTTCCTCTCACCTTTTTAAATATATGCAATAAAGATTCCACTAAAAATAATCTGCTCCTTTTTTTTTTTGTTTTTGTGAGTTTTTGGTTTGGTTTGGTTTGACAGATTGCATTGGTATTACAGCTATGCATAAGTAATAAGGAGGTACTTCTTCCTGACCCCTCTTTTCCTCTCTTACTGCAGGATCTGTGGACATGGGTGGCAAGCAGTCCACAGTCGGCGAAGTCTCCATAGTTCAGACACCCGTGACAGAGAACATTCAGGCTGCTTACAAAATGGGAGACACCAATAAGGCCCAAGAATTGATTAAGCTGTCATGTGAGGAGACTGCATTGCAAGTGGAAAAGGTAGGGGCAGAGTTACTGTTTCCCAGATTTTGTTGAGAAGGAAACTTTTGCCTGTGAAGCTGCTGCCCTGCGTGGTTCCTCATGCAGAGCCTGTGCTCACCTGGCTGCTGTGCAGGTGCTGCAGGGTCCTGGGAGCATGTGAATGTGTGTCTACTCTGAGATGCTCTTTCCTCCCTAAAGCCATCACTGTAGGGTTTGGAGAGTACCTGAGAATTAAGTCCAGATTTAGTAGGCATCTCCAAAATAAGACACCACCTCACCTGTCAGCAGAGTTGTGTAAATGCTGTTCCTGTTGTCCTGTGGGAAATTTTCATACTTACCGTGCTGCACCTTGGGCACTTTTGCAGGAAACAAACACATTTTTTTTTTTATGAAATAGTTAATATAAGTAGTATATCAACAGCAGAGGTTACAGAGGCTATTATTGCTCGTGACAGTCTCAGCTAACCATAGTGACAGAGTGTATTCATTTGCATGGGCGTAAATAAATACATAGCTCCAGAAATACCCTGTTTGTTTACCTATGGTCTTCCTTTGCCTGCCCCCTTATTAGAGATGTGGAGATTGTCACTGACAGTTTATTTTGCTGCATTTTCTTTACCAGTGTCAGCTTTTGGGCATAGCAGCAGCCTATGGAGATCTGCAGGCGGTGAGATATTTACTGAAGGAAGCATTAGTGGTGTTACCAACAGAACCTAATGATGACAATGCTGCTGTGGTGGCTGCTTATTTTGGGCATAAGGATGTAGTGAAAGAGCTGCTGGACTCCTTGCGTGGTAAGCCTCACGTTGGATTGTCTATGCCTTTTCTGCAGGCTTTTCAATAGCTGCGTGCTACCGCTTCAAGCATGCATGTTTTTTGCTGCTTCCCTTGGAAGGGGAGGGATCTAATATCTGCTGTGTCTTAAGAAAACTTCCCCCATGGCGGGGAAACACACACACATAGAAATATTCTGTGTTTGCAAATTGGAAGCAGGGGAAGATGCCATTTAACAGATTCATTCCCATCAGCCCTCGCTTCTGGGTAACATCCCAGATCCCGCCGAGAAATGATGGGATTTTCAGGAAACGGCGTCAGCCCACTCTGCTGCTCCTACAGTCACTGCAGGGCAGCACACTCTTTGCTCTCTTTTTCCTGCCTTTTTGGTTTCGCTTTCAGGGGAATTCCTTAGTTGCAAACACTATTTTATTTATATGTTTGTATTGATACAATGATTTTTTGACAGAAGAATTTTATTTTTTTAGCCCCAGATGCAATTCTTAAGGCAGGTTTTTCCTTTGCAACTCTGTGTGTGTGGGAAAGATGACACGTGCTCTGAGAGTTTGGATGAGGAGCAGCACTCGGGTTGCTCACTGCTCTCATTGGAACTGGGAACTGCTTCTGGAGACAGGGTCTGCAGTGGGACTTCCTTCCCAGTGCCACAGAGCAGCCGGGGCAGGATATTCAAAGCTCTCACAATAACTAAGCTCATCTTCTGCAACCTGTGATCTGAACGTAGCCCTGGCTCCGCACCTACCAAAGCTGTCCGCTTGCCAGCGGCCTCGCTGGGGTCAGGAGTAACCTGCGGGAGCACTTGCTCCTTCGATCTGCTGAGAGTGTGAACATGCAGCGGAAACTTTCCAGTTTTGACAAGGAGCAATTAAATGTAATGCCTCATTCAGTTAGAAAAGGAGGCTAGTGAGGCCGTTTTTGTAACCTAGTAGCAGTAATTAAATTATATTAAAATAATAATATTCTCAGTAATAAGAAATTACTTAACTAGATGCTGGAAACTTTAGATAGATTTAGAGCTTACCAAATTTCTTACACCTTTGCTTTAGGAGATTCAGGTGCAGAAATTAGCCCTGTCAAGATACCAGTTAGAGACGTTTTTATGCAGGAGCTTCCATTGGTTTCCTTGTGAAGTTATACAGAGACCAGTCACAAGTCTTGGGAATAAATCACATGTGTATCCTGTACTGGGAGTGTTGCCTTCCCTGCCTAATGCATTGCAGTGATTCTCGCTGGCTCCGAGTGAACTTCTGGCTTACAGCCGAAGCAGAGTCTGATTTTATTGCAGCCTGGGGGTGAGTGATACAGTAAAGCTGCAAAGGGTGCAAAGAGTGACATTATTTCTGCAGTAACTTGGGCTTGTGGACCTTCCTGCAAACATTTTGTATTGGAAGTGAATTTGTAAGGTAAATTGAGGTGATGGTGTAAATTGGGGAAGATTAGAGGGTGATGTCATGGACATTTAATTACATAGGGCAAAATTATGCTCGCATAAAAGAAAGTGATGTTCTGTAAGCAAAATACAAATTCAGCGAAACAGCAGTTTGGGGAGAACTAAGACCATAAGAAAATTCGTGCTGACATCAGAACATGGTATTTTAGTTTTTAGACTTAAATAAAATTTGCCTAAATTTACTGTGAATTGATAGTAAAAAAAAAAAAAAATTGAAATATTTCAGTGGGGAATTGACTTTTCTTGCAGTGAAAACCAACAAAAACAATTATTTCACAGTATCTAAAACAGTTATTGTGGGTTTATTTATCCAGAAAGATGACAAGTCAGCTGTTTTTCCCTATTTTTTGAATCTCCTCTCATGAAGCTGGAAGAAATGGCCTATCTCGGATGCTTGTCTCTAGTGTCAGCAGGATTGGTCCCATTATCTCTGGGTGCAGGACAGCCTTCAACACCCTTTGCCACTTCTGTTTGGGAATAATGTTAGATTTTCTTCCAGCAATCTAGCAGGCAGCCTCCAGACCCCACTCCTCTCATTGATGATTAAGTCAGGGCTACCCAAAAGAATTGCTCATTAGAGGATAGGTGCCGAGGAGCAGCTAAGGAGAGCAGGCTGCCCGCAGCTCAGCTGAGCCCAAGAGATTGTGTCAAATCAATATAATTGATTTGCATGACCATTATTTGACCCGTGTGCTTCACAGGCTGGTCCAGCAGCATAGATCAAGTCAAATGCCTCTTTTTTTTTTTTTTTTTTTT
>PTEX01000152.1:1868081-1918526 GCA_003342815.1 Eudromia elegans | reverse complement strand
TCAATCAGCGGGTTCTCACTGGGCGTTCTTCCAAGTGTGCTTGGTCCAATTCCCTCAATCATATCAAAATTTAAGATAATTTCCAGTTATTTCTAGAATAAGCATAGTCATGGGTTTCTTCTTATGTGTTTCAGGAAAAGAAAATAGCAATAGAAACTAGGATATATAATTTCATTAAAAGTAAGGATTTTACAGAAGTGAAATGACCCATCATACTAGAATCTCAAGAAGTTGTTAAATCAATATCCCTTAGGCATCAAAGTTCATAAATCTTTCTAGTATTCACCATTACTTGGACTCTGTTTCACTGTATGTGTTTGTAGATTATAAAGTCTGCTTCTTTTCCTCATATAGTAATAACAAATATTATTCCTAACTGCCTAAACCCCTATTTGAAAGATAGCAACCTGTTACAAATTTATCAGTATTGTCTCTTAATGTGTACTTAGGGCATAGTTTATTTCAAGCATAAGAAAACAGAATAAAATCCTCAGAATAAATCTCATAATTGAATCTTGCTTAAGCTTTATTTTCATATTTTTTATCTGTCACAATGACATGTGTTATTTGTATTTGGAAAGGCACATTTTTTCATTAAACAGAAGACATAATAATGTATTAAAACAAATTATTTCAAGAGTGGTAGAACTAATGAATATTTCCTTTGGGATAGATTGAATCACCATGAATCTCCATGTATTTGGGCATGGAGTATATTTTTATATACATTCCAAAGACTCTATATGGACTTGATATAACTATAGATGCCTTCTAGATAATTAGGGTGAGATGAGATTAATTCCACCTTCCTTTCACATAAATATATATATATTAAAAAAAAAAAAAATCAGCCAACTCAAACTTTCTTCCTGTCTTACAGACCACAAGTCCCATCTGGCCATGATTCAAAAGGCAAACTCTGACAAGATTCAAGCTCTTCTCTGCTCTGTGCTAGCCATTCCTGAGGTATGTAATTACATTTAAATATATATAAACTAGAAAATGAAGTAGTAAGAAGAAACTATCATCAACATAGCATTCAGAAAACTTAAAATAAATGTGAATATATATAAAAATATATACATATATATACACACACATGTATGCATGTTTGTGTATATGCTTAATATTGTATGATGTTGTAAATTAGTCTCCTAGATTTTTGATGGATTATCCTATTGAAAGGAAGGATAAAGCAAAGATGAGTGTACTTTAAAATAATGAACCAGGTAAGTTATGGGAAAACTCATGAGAGATCTGACATAAGCATATGGTAGATACAATCAAAAGTATCAAAACTTAAAAGGAAAATGTGAAGAAATTGCCACTGAGGACTATTGAAGATAAGAGACAATGAAACAATGCTTGTGTTCCTCAAGGAGAGAGGAAGGAGTACAAATACAGTTCAGGGTACACTATATGCAAGATGTGTTAGATCTAGTGTAAGTGGCTAGTTCTGATTAGGTTTTCTTTTAAACCTATTCATCACAATCTCGAAACATAAAAGAATGAGACATGATTTTCTAAATTTTATTTGACTTTTTAGTTTTAAGTTATTTTTGTTGACTAAAAGTACAGACTGTAAATCCCCATACTCTATTTAATGGAAGCTGTAGACAGTCACTTCAATTTTTGCATTTTGGCATGTTCTCTTGTACTTTGTGTATACGTCATTAAAACTGAAAGATACTCCTTAATCTCAGCAGTCAAAATTTCATTTCAGCCTGTTTTATAATATATCCCAGAAATAGCTAAACAAATAAATAGTATATTTTTTGATAGAAAGGGTTAATTTTCCTGTTTGTCACACTGTAGAAATGTCAATATGTCTGATCTTATCAGTGTGCTCTGCACTGCTGTTTTTTGTTGTTGTTGTTGTTGCCGCTGCTCCAATAAAAATTAAATACTTCCAAATCTAAATTGCAGCCTCAGCTCAATATCCCCCGTGCAAAGTTCTCTATTTTTCCTTTCACTAACTTCTCCATTTGGGACTCCATTTTTCTACAGTTTTGAAAGACTGATATTGAAACAAAATTAAAAAATGAAATAAAAATACAGTTTCTGATTGACAGGTAATTTAGTTTAGATAGAGAGATGGTAAACTTAGCACTGAACTGACAACTGTAAACACTGAAATTCTGATTAACAATAAAATACTTTTGTACTATTGTAAATGACTAAATATGATTTTGCAGAATGTTTCTGCCTCTCTGCTTCTACATTTGCTTGCCAGGACAATCTACAGGGACAGGGAAATTGCCCAGACGTTGACTTCAGAGGCTGCCCAACATGATAAGTCACAAAACAATTTCCTTTGTAAGTGGACAATTTGTGAGCTGAACAAGTTTCTTTTGCAAATAACTTCTTTTTGCAAGTTTCTTTTGTGGTTTAAGTTTATTCCTCTGATTTCAAGGATATGCATTCAGAACAAAGTTTTCTTTTCAAGGGCCAGATTTCGGATTATATACTTTTTGTGTTTTACACACACACACACGCATATAGCTATATATGTGCATATGCACAAACACTAATTTCATGTTGATGTTGCATCTTATATAGTAAAAAAATGCATTAGAAATGGTCTGAAAATCCCAGTTCTTGAATTGTAGTTATTTATTCTGATTATTTATATTCACATTTTTTTTTTGAAAAAAAATACAAATTACTTTTTAAAAAACTTTATGAACCAAAAATAATAGCATAATAAAGAATGTTTGGCCTTTTGCTCTTATTTTATACTTGCTATTTTGTAGAAAGCAAATCTTCTCAATGATCAGGATGCCAGAAACTATCTTGATAAATTGTTTTCAGAAAAATCCTGGACCGTTAAGCTGTCATTTTAGACATAACCCTAAAAGATAAAAGTACTGTGAGAGAGGAAATTATCAGGCAGGTATATAAACAGATACTCAAGATCATATTTCTCAGTATCAAGTTCTTGCAGAATGGCCTGGGCCTATTATTTGCTCATCCCTTTCTCACATGCTCTGGCCAGCTAAAGCCACCTCCAACATAGGTGTGCATAGGAGTTAGTCATGAAGATCATCTCCTGTAAGTGAAAAAGACTTTTTTTTTTTTTTTTTTTTTTTTTTAGGAAGGAGAATAATTCAGGCAAGATTTTTCAAAATGACATAACTTGGATTATAGATATGTATTTCTTTCTATTAATTTTAAAGCAACAACACATCTGTGTTTGATCAATTAGATTTAATCCTAAGTTTCTATCATGGTAAATCAAACACTTAAAGGATGACCCATATATAGGCATGTATTTTCTTTTCACTTTAAGACATTTTGATGCTGTAATTTTTTTTTATAATTTTGCGTATTTCCTGGAACTGCATTATTTTTAACTGTGTGTAAAGTCAGTCACAGAATCACAGAATTGTAGAGGTTAGAAGAGATCTTTGAAGATTTTCTAGTTCAACCTCCTGCTCAAGCAGGGTCACCTACAGCACATTGCACAGGATTGAGTTCAGGCAGATTATACACACTGATAAAATAATCTCTCAGTGTTCCGTTCTATGGCCTGAACAGTCCTAGCACTATCAGCCTTTATCATAGGGGAAATGCTCCATTCCGCAGTTATTCTATAAGATTTACTTCAACAGCAATTTACAATACCTTTTTGAGAAATAGTACTAATTTAAGATACTTAACTAAAATGTAAAAATATAAGGCATGTTAAATAGTGATAAGCCTTTCTAACTTTGGATTTTATTAAGGCTGCAGGGTAAATTCTGACGGCACCAGAACACAAAATCTCTTGATCTCCTTGTAATTCAGCAGACCACATTTTCTCTCCTACTCTTAAATATGAAGAGCTCACTTAGTTGGAAATGCCTTGCAGTCTTACATCTCTACATCTACATCTGCATTTATTGCATTTCGCATGTCTTTGAAACCCTAGCCACATTTGAGATTGCAAATAATTTGAGATTTTTTACAAGAAAATACTCATTGAAAATCTGATTCCTTATCTTCTGTTTCCTCATTTTCTCACTTTTTATGTGTTTTCTGTTTCCTATTTCCTTTCCTTTCCACTGGACATTTCATTATACTAATCACAGTACTGTTCTGGTAGTTCTCAATGAAGTATGAGTCATCAGAGCACCTATTAGTCACATCATATAGGCTCTGTCTCATCAATGTGACTATTTTAAAATAAAAAAATAAAAAGGAGATGTTCATGCCAAGGAGAAAAACAAAACAAAGTAAATAAAAAAAGTTTTTATTTCAATGTCTTTTCATATCTGTGTTTTATTTGATGAGAATGTGAAACTAAACAGATTTACTAATATTTATAAAGATTACTTAAGTTCCTCAAGTATATTGATAGTCCTGAAATAAATAGAGTTTGCCAACTCTATGGAAGCTTCTTTGGTAAGAAGCTACCAAGAGTAGTCTAGTAATTTCAAATAAATAAATTTTGCTCATTTGATAAAACTTTTAAGTCTTTTTCCAAATTGAATAGAATTCTTAAATATTCAAACTTTAGGGAACATAATGAAATAATATAAGGAAATAATACAAAGAAAATATTAAATATTTGAGTGCAAAATAAAAAGTATTTCAATACAATTTGAAAACAATCAAATAAATGAACAAATGAAAAAAATAGCAGTAATGACTATAATGACAACACCTCAAATTAAAAATAAATTTTCTTTTAAGAAAAGCTGTGGAAAATCATAGTGCAATCAAGTTTCCATACCATAAATGACTACAGGTTCCTGTTTTATATAACATACACACAAAAAAACCTGTAATTTTCAATTCAACAATAATTTATCTTCATATTTATTTTTATTATTTTCAGTATTTATTCTCTCTCTGTCTTGTTAGATGTATCTACTTGTTGCTTCATTCAAATTCCAGAGAGTGGAAAAAAGTAAATAAATAACAAAAGTAGCAGCAACAAATGCAAAACTTAAGCGTACGCTTAGCTATAAACATATGAGAAGTTTCAGCTTTCTTATTTAGCATCTCTTTTGGTAATTTCTAAAGGGTCTCAAGCAGAGAATTTTTGCAGATATTAGCATAAATCCTCATGGCACAGGAAAGCATACAGATTTTTTTTTCCATAATTCCTGTTTGGAAACAAAATTCCGTTGATTTTTGATTTGATCATAAAGTTTAAGATATGCCTCTTAGATTCTAACAAGTGTGATTTTTTTTTTCCAGATAATATATTTCTGATTTAAATACTATTTTCACTCTTATCTCAGAAAAGTCATTATTAGGAGCACAACTTGACAATTTCAATATTATTTTTATAAAAAAAAAAGTAAAAGTTTTTCAATTGATATCCATAAATGATTCTTTAAATGAAAACAAGTTCTTCTTGGTTATTGGAAAGTTTCAAATACTTGAAAAGTATTGGAAAGTTTCAAATACTTCAAATATTTCAAATACTTCAAAACTACATTTTTGCTAAATTTCCCAAAGAATGTCCATCTAGTCATGATCTCCATTTTCTTTGAGTTTAGGAAGTTTAGGAAGGATTTAAACAGCCACAAGACTCCTCAATGGGTTCTCACTTTAAGAAGTCATTTGCATACCTTTGCTATCTCCTGAACTCATTGTCATT
Organism: Eudromia elegans; assembly: GCA_003342815.1. Lineage (NCBI taxonomy): Eukaryota > Metazoa > Chordata > Aves > Tinamiformes > Tinamidae > Eudromia > Eudromia elegans. Next base: position 1,912,936 of record PTEX01000152.1, on the reverse strand, counting down.
GCTTATGGTGGAGAGACACCCAAAAAATGTAATTGGTTTGTTTTGACTATGTCCATTATGCACTTAGAATGTGTATCTATTGGAGACAGTATGCCATTTTTTTATGCTTCTGTACAAAAAATACAGAAAGAGAAAAAATACCAAGAATGTATCAGTGTATTTAAAAAAAAAGAAAAAAGGAAAAAGGAAAAAGGAAAAAGAGTGTCATATATACTACAGCCATACGTATATGTACCATATAACATCTGTAGTATATCTGTACTATCTATATCTGTACTGTACTATACTGTACTATACATTGTTAATAATTTGTAGAGTATGGTTCCTCCTGAACGAGAAGAAAAAAGTCTTTTTTTGTACTACTACTTTCAAAGTACCCCTGTCACAAAACAAACAAAATGTTAGAACAACTGTGATGTTCTTACATGACCAAATAAAATACTTGTATAAACAAAGGGTAACAAGGCTTGTCTATAAGCACAGGCTTTGGCATTTCTTAGCATTAAGGTCTGACTGTGCTAAATTAGTATGTATAGGTTTTGAGAAACTTCTCATTTGAAAACTTGCACTCCCAATATCATTTCCTTCTGTACTAATTACATCAGATTCTCTTTATAAGGCTGAGTTTTATCTGAAGTTACTAAGAGACACGGGAATTTTAAGCTAACTATGCAGAGTAGAATTACATACCTTTCATACTTAACCATATCTTTCCATATACCTTCCCTACCTAACTACGATCCAAGTCTTAATGCCTAGAGCAGCAATTCTCCCCAAGAATTAACATATCAATTACAATCATTATTTTATTTTTCTGCAGAAGATGAGAGCTTCACACTGGGAGATCTGGTGGAACTTCATTGCAGTGAAATATCACATTGAATATCTAGAATGGGAAAGTCCTTAAACACAAGTTTCTTTGCATGTCTTTCATTATCTTCAGTGCTACAAATGACCAGTGGGAAGAGAATTCTTATAAGTATCTATGAAGCCACCACTTCATTTTCAGCCAAATCCTCATTAAACAGTGCTAAAATGAGGCTCAGTAGAAGCTAATCCAGGTGGCAGAGTAGGATAACTTCCATTTCTATGTATTCTATTACTGAAACTCAGAGTTTGTCTCATTAATCTGGTCTAGTTCACCTCAAAAACTTTTGGGGACTCTGATTAACTTTTTCAAAAAGTTCTGGGAAAATAACTGAAAAATAAACTCTTGTTTTTGCTATCTTCAAAACACTTAATAATTCCCAAGATTTTTTTTTTTTCCTTTCAGATTTGGAATGAGCCCAAGAATAAGCTTGCTAACTTAGTTTTCTCTTTCAGTATTCAGAAAGTCAGACAGAAACTTTCCAAAATTAGTCAGTTGACCAGTTTACGTTGCATACCAATTGCAGGTCACTGCACTTGCTGGTTGGGTTAGGTGATTGAAGGGTACTTTAAAGCCCCTCTGCAGTTTGTCAGGATGTGGTGGGCAAAGCAACCCATAAAGTGATGGTGAATGCTAGTCATGTTATTGATGATGATATTTCAGAATACAAGAGTGTCAGACTTTGTCATCCATAAACCAGGATCATTACAATCTTACATTAACTTAACTACCAAAAAGAAAAGCTATGGTTAAATGAGATTCTACCAGTTCTTACTTCTTGTTATAGTTAAATTTAGTTCCTGTGCTGTTTCCTGGGTTCTTGGGTATCCTCTTGATGTTATACTCCTCTTTGGTGAAGTTTGGAGCTTTGCTTTAGTGTCTCTCCTTACCACACCAGTCTACAATCTTCCAGGTGATCTGAAGGACTAATTTCATACACCTGACCACTTGGTCTGTAATGGCCTTCACAGATAGCTGACCCTCATTTTGTATTCTCTCCAATTTCCTTTTTGTCTTCAAAGTGGTCAAAGTGCTCTAATCTTTCAAATATTTCAAATATTTCAAAAATATTTATGTTGGTTCTGTTGAGATCTCGAAGTATCTCTAAGGATATCTACCTATGCTCTAACTTGATAGAGCATAACCGACATAAATAGCCTATCTAGGGACTTTAACTACAGTCTGTCTGCCATGGTTGAGCAGGATCCCCTTGAATTTTATGTTGAGGCTGTCACCTACTTCATCTTACAACTAGTTACTCTTTCTTGGTCGATCAATTCAGCATGACATAGTCTAAGTGGGTATTTTCAAATGCTGAAGGTTACATCAGTGTGTTCCCAAAATGGATGAAGATAAGAGAGAATTCCTGAGAGAAATAAGATTTTAAAATTTTACTTGTCTATATTGAGTTTATAAGAAAAAAAAAAAAGTGTATGTAAACAGAAAGAAGTATAAATGACCATAAGAAAAAAAAAGTGTATGTAAACAGAAAGAAGTATAAATGACCATGCTAAAAGCAGTAAAAAACTAATCCATATTTTTTCCATCATTTACATAGAGCACTCATTCTTCTCTAGAAATGTGCCAGTAACAATATTTGAAATACATTTGAGTTGGAGGTAGAGAGTAGAGAGTGGTAATTTCAAATATTTAGATTCATATTTAGCCTCCAAATGTTTAAAAGTTCTTTTAAAGGCAGACATACAGCCTTGCCTCAGGCCATCTACTTCTAGACTGTGGTAGTTCTTAAATCCAAGAAATAATAGACATTGACTACCCAATTCTCAAAGATGTGTGCAAATTCTTTAACATATTAAGCTTCTAAATGACAGATTTATTGTTATTGCAAAATAACATAAATTAATACAGTGGTAAACCCCTTTCCTTTAAAGATGTTATAATATTACTAACATGTTACACAGAAATAGAATTTTTTTCAAAAATAGAAAAGTAACAAGTTGGGTTTAATAGATACAAGATTTCAAAAAGACATAAATATAGATGAGAATGAGTAAATATAAGGTTTGTGGCTAGGAAAAAAATATTTGTTCAGCTGACATAATTAGGAAAAAATAGACTAATTTAAGGCAGTAGGCCTTCTTTGGGTTTATAATATATAAAACAAAATTAAAAGTTAAATACTACGGAGAACAACTGGCTTGATTTAATGCATTACTGCTAATCAGTTAGACAATCTCAATGACATAACTAGAGATAGAATTGTATAAAGCCCTGAAAGTAGAAGAGAGAATATTAATTTGATACAAGAGGAGCAAGCCAGAAGAGGATTCAAACATCATTCTAAGTAGACATGTAGATGGCAAAGCAGTAAGGAGGAATGCATTTAGGAAGAAGCAATGAAGAAGTAATTTATGGCAACTTCCATTTGGATAGATATAAACTACACTATTGGCCACTGGGGGAAAAAAAATCTGTAAAACCATTTTTAATTTGAAAATAGTGCCGTCAGAATTGAATACCTCGTATTGTGGAATTAATTTTAAGAGAAAAAGAAAAAAAAGAGAGCATTCTTTTTTACCAACCTTGGTTTGGTAAAAAAAACCTTGGTTTGGAAATAATCAGCATATACCTGGTGCACAGCACCAGAAACAGGACAACATTATAACCCCGTTGAAGATAGATTGCTTCATCACATTAAACTCTAAGTATTTTAATCAAAATGGTATTTATCACAGTCAGAAGTCTCTTATCAGACTTCCTTCGCTCTGATGAGTTTTTAGATGGCAACCTAAGGAAAATCTGAAAATCCTTAATGTTAACATTTTAAGCTGGTATTTAAATACCATCAGGAATTTTGGTCTCACTAGCAATTACTAAGAGAAAAGAAAATTATCAAAGAAATTGTCACTAGGGTGGGGCTAGGCAAAACTACTCTATCTATGAGAGTAGGGACTATAGATAAGTTTTCATGTTGCAGTTCAGAGAAAAAACAAGGATAACAGTTTAAAACATTTTAAGATTTAGAACATACTTGGTAAATTCATTTACATAAAACAGAGTAGAGTGTTAGAGTATGTAGACTGTTGGCAGGGATATTAAGTTAAATACCATATTCCTGAGAGAACATTTGATATGAAAGAAACTGCCTAATTTAGAGAAATCTTAAAAAGCTTCAGAGATTTCTCAGAATTTGTATGGGTAGATTCTTAATAAAAAGTTTTGCAGCATCAAAATAATTAAAATGGGATTTGAACTAGAACAAACACTGAACTTTATGACATAGTTGATAGTGTATAGTATTTTGAATTTGGATTAGCATATTTTTCCCCTGCTTGAAGCCTAAATGTCTTCCACATTTTATACTCTAAAATGATACTTCAGTAAATTAATTAAATTACTTAATTAGATTTGAGGTCACAGATGACATTTAATTTGGTGCCTACTTTATTATTTCCTATTTTTGTAAAACCACTACAATCAGAAAGCTATTCAAGGATGTCAGCTGCTACTCGAGAAATAGTAAGGGTGAACTATTAAAGAAACATCAGGTAAAGCTGTGAAGTTGTTCTGAGAAAGCATTTGCTCACAGCCTTTATACTTCATCTTTTACACACCTTTTAGGCAAGCATTTTCATGATCAGCTCATTCAGTCACAAAACCAAACAGTCCGAATCATTTGGGCTGTATGTTCCTGAAAAAGATGAGTGTAAAGTGAAAGTAAATACATTTGGGGATTTTATATGAAATAGAACCTCACTTAGGAGTCATTTTTAAAATAAATAAATAAATAAATAGGAACACCTGACAATGAATACAGAATATCACAAATAATATTTTAGAAATGACTTATACCAACTTTTTTTCTTTTTTTTTTTTTTTTTTTTTTTTTTTACAGAAAATAGAATGAATTAAATCTAATCCCTGTTTTGCATTCAGGTCAAGTTCCCATTAGCCTGTTGTGACCAAACCTTTCTAAGACTGAGAAATAGAGTTATAGAGTAGAAAAGAGTCCTGTCTCTGGACCCTACCCTACTGTGGTTGAATTTGATTCCACTGGCTAGATTTGATTCTGTTGGGCCTTTTCTGTTTCATAAGGCTACTTCAAAATACTTTTGTGTGCTGTACAAGCCATGAACAAAATCAGTGCTACAGGGTATGGGGCTGCTGGGCAGAGTTCCCAGTGCTACATAGACATACTGTAGATATTTCTGAGTTTTAAACAAAATACTCGTGCTAATTAGTTCCCCTGGCTTGGCGATGCCTGGATGCTCCTGCATGGTTCTCCTTTGTAGTGCAAAACACCTAGGTGCCTTATTGTATTTTGTTATAAAAGTAGTGGGTGTGAAATCATGGACATAAGTGATATGAGGAGCAGCAGTCATGTGGCAAAATGCTTTGAAGTGAAGATGTGTATAGGTGAGGACATCCAAAAGACCTGGTGACACAGGGAAACCTATCAAAGAAAAGTAGACCTGAAATTCTGAATGCAGTATGTAAAACATCCCTCTGCCTCTAAGAGAGAGAACAAGTTTTCCAAATATAATTAAGTTTATTTTAGCAAAATGATTAGTGGACTTTTCCTTACACTACTGCTTACCTAAATCATATGTAAGTCCGGTTACTTAAGCAGTTAATAGATGTATTTTCAAATATATTTTTTTTCTAACTAGATTACTATTTTCACTTTAACTAAAAGTATTAAGCAAGGCTCCATTTGTTTATGTATTAAAAAAGAAAAAAAAGAAAGTGGGAGTTTTGAAAGTTTGCAAAACAATTTTTGCTGGAAGTTGAATTCTGACCGTTAGGCATATTAAAATGTATTTACTTCTTTATTGAAATTGTCATATTGTCATGAGAAGATGATCTAATGTTAACTTAATTATTTTTGAGCTATCTTTACAGCAGAAAAAAAAATGTCCCAGAGATGAAATACTGGGTTAAGCAAGACTTTAAGTCATTTTGCACCTTTTTATCTCTAACCAAATAAACCCATCAAAATGACTTTGCAAATTCTACAGATATATTTAATTAGAATATTGAAATAAGTATTTTTAAAAGGGAAAAAGCACAACTGTTCAAAAGAATTACAGTGATTTTCAGAAAAATATATGTACCCCTTCTTGACCATACTTTAATTGCAGGTTTCTTTTTCTTCCATCACTTTGGTGGTTTGCTCAAACAAGATCTTCAGTATCTTCCAGAGCCTACAAACATTCTCCCCACCATGTCTCAAGTCAGGCCATTCCTTTCTTTGCCATTTCCCACTCTCCATCTTCCTGAGGGCTTCCTGCTGCTTTTTGTATCTCTTTCTGTATGCTTGAATGCTCTTCCCTTCACTCCAGGAGGTTCCCCCAGTTCAGCAACCTTAACTGTCCAGTAGAAGAGATAATCTCCTTTTTCTTCACAGTTATGCTTGTTCTAACAGACAGCAGTAAGAACAAGTCAAACAGAGACAGTAATTCCCTGTTGCCAGTTGTTCCCTTTAAAAAGGCAGAATATAACATACAATGACATAAAGTTAGCAGTGATTAAAACAAACAGATGCCACCGCTTACACTCAATTTGGAAAAGAAAACAGTATAATTTAATTACTGGAATTATATGAAAATAATGAAAATGCATAAACTCACAATTATTCCTTATGAAAAACTAAATATCAAATTTAAAAAATAGCTAACATTTTAATGAAATATATTTTTAGAATTAATCATAATAAAGTTATACTGGTTTACATAAGCTGAAAATATGATTGATCAATAGATTCAAATATTAAAACAAATTAAATGAGAAGTAACCATTATAAAATTTAGTGAATTATGTGAGAAATCATATTTTTTCCAATATTTCAGTTGAGTGTGTCAGGGAGATGAAATATCGATTCAAAAGTGTGTGAAAGAAACACATAATAGTTTTGTTATAATGATTAACTGATACCAAACAACCCTTAAGAAAAATAGATCATCATCAGTTCATTTACAACATTAATCTCCTATTATTTACCATTTTTCCCTTACTTTCATTTATTTTTTTTTAATATATGTAGTTTTGCTTCCAACCTCATAGCTTGGCTGATTTCCAGTGGCTTGGGATTTTTCTACAAGCTTGAAATTCTTCAGCAGGCTGTCTAATGTACACAAATTTTTTCAAGAAATAGATATTTCTGTTATGAAATTAGATTGAATAGCGGTTTACAATTTCACTTGTGTTCACATGAAAGGTTGAAAAACTCATCTAGATCAGTTGATCCTTGCCTTGAAATGAGACACTTGAATTTGAGGCTTAAAGCAGATGTCATGGAGTGTAATACTTACATAAACTAAAACTGAGAGGGTATTATATAAAAATTCCTTCAAATTGAAATATCATCTTGTGTAGCTCTGTAAATTAATCATGTTCCCAGTTACTAAGTTCAAGTAGCAGAATTCTTAAATTTAGAATTAAATTATTCCATTACTTAAGTTTTACAATGATGCGTCAAAAATTAGGGATTCCCAGGAGTTTAGGAGACATTATATGCAAGTAGCAAATGGATGTATTGTTGATTCATAGGTCACTCATTTTATCATTTTTGTAAGAACCAAAGTACAAACAAATGTGAAAAGTAGCAGTGAGAAGAGGGTGTTGTGGGCTCAGTGTTAAATTTTCACTGAATAAATGTATACTTATTTTAATGAGAACAGAATAATGCAAGATTTAATGAATGTAACGGAAAAATACTCATTTACTGAGGTTAACTTCCTCAGGTCTATCCTGTTTCAGCTACTTCATTTTAAAGTACTAGAATAAATGTAGCTTATTGCTAGTTAAAGTTATTTTCACAAATGTCTCTCCTTTTTAATGAAACTCTGTTCTGCTATTCTGAGCGAACATTGTCTATTTATCTGTATATTTATGAACATGTTTGAGTTTTGGATGAAACTAAGTGCAGTAACAACAATGGATGGCAAAAAGTGTTCTTAAAAAAAAAGGCAGAAGGAAAAACCTTAACTATTGACTCTGGAATTACATGAAACACAAAAAATATTTGTTCAAAGATTCTTGAAAACTTTATTTGCAGTCATAATTAAGCTAACTGATAATTTAAGAGTAAATTTGTAACATAAGCATCATATAAATAGTTCTTCTGGTAGTTACCAATAGTTTGATGGAGCAGTATATTTACTGCTTAATTGTTAAATGGAATGATTATAAAAAAAAATAGTCTCTAGGTATTTTTACAAATTCTATGAAAAAAAAAAGTGGGCACATTTCTCAAATTGTTTGGAATATATTACAAATTCATATCCAGATTGAAGAAGGTAAAATACTCATGTGGAGAGTAGAAATAGATGCAAAAATATTTTAAATATAGCAATTAAACAAATGATAGACATTGATTTAACTATAGGTGACATGCAGTAGGAGACCGTGATAATTTTAAACACTGTTGGTTTATCATGCTTTTGCATATGTTATAGCAAACAAGAAATTTCCAAAATCATAATTCCTAAGAAACAACATAGGTAAACTCCAGAGTGAGTTCAGGAAATATTAATGAGTGTGAAAATAGAAACTCTTCTTTAACTAATTTGTAGTTAAGACTTCTTTCATAAAAACAATCTGACTATTTAAAAGGAAATTACTATTGAAAAATCAATGATAACAAGATGTCATAACTGATTTAGTGAAGGATTTTGACATGACATAGAGTACACTTTTTCAAAGAAGGTGAGACTACTTCATTCCACTGCTTATTCCAACCATTTACAGCATTGTTTATTGAGCAAGTTTTGAGCATTAGCAGAAGTGAACATTACAAAGATGGAAATGCACAGACTGAGATACCTTTCTGACATCACAACAATGGTCTCCGTAACAGACCCTAGACTCACCTACTTACATCTCAGATATAATATTCTTCATGTAATGTGTTAGATGTTTCCTAACATTTTGTGCCTGAGACCTTTGAAGGTACTCTGTTATACCTACAGATGCTCAGTGCTGTGTCATATCTGTCAGTATCAGGATGATGTCTCTGATAATACAGAACATCTCCAAAGGCATTACAGACTATGTTTAGGCAACTGATCCCAATGCTAGATGCTTAAACCCAGTTGAAAATATTCTTGCTTGTGGCCAGAGGACAAATACTGTAGTACTGCAGTCACTCTTCTGACCTCTCAGCTCTGATCCTCAGGACAGAACTTACAAACCAATTTCAGAAGGGATGAACCAAGGAACTGGATTCCAGGTATAAATCACTCCTCTCCAGACCCTTAGATAGTCCTTTTATGCTTGAAAGGGAAAGATTTCATCATCTTTATACTTCATAATCTCCTTGTGACGGTTATGCTCCTTCCCCAGTATTTTCTGCGGACTACGCCTGCTAATACCAACTTAGCAGAGAGAGAAAATAAAAAAAAAAATGAGCAGCTTGGGCTTGCAAGGCCAAACAGATGCCACCTGCGGATAATGAAGGGAGAAATTTATCTGGTTTTGGAGAAAAGAGAGGATCTATCTGCTGTCTGATGAAGGGAGGAATTCATCTACTGTCTGCAATAAGTGTAAACCTGCGGATAATGAAGTGGGGGGAACTTATTTGCTGCCTGAGGCAGGTTTGGACCGGTCTTGTTTTCGCGAAGTAGAATTTCAACCCAACTGCACACACAGGAGTAGAAAGGGTCAAAAGTTTAGTAGGAGAAAGGTGTCTTTTTATGTCAAAATGACCCCCGGAGACCACCACCCAAAACCAGTGCGCAGGCGCTAAGAGGCAGAGACTAATTTGAATAGGAAGCCGGAAAAGGAAATGAATATGTATTAGTATGACTATGAGTCAATCATCTTATCCCATAAATATGGACAGCCCGATGAGCCCCTTTGCAGCTCTCCTTGCATAGCAGCGGGCTGCATGCCAGGATCTCCCCTTGAGGAGGGATGCCTCTTGAGATTCCTCCCCGGGGATAAGAGATCTTTTGCACGACAGACTCGTGGTAAGTAAACTTTGTGCGCTTCTGTTAGAATCAATCGAGAATAGAGGAGAGCCTTCTTAACCGAAGGTCTCGCCTGCCAGGAAAGAAGCCTCCCTAACGGAGGGTCTGGTGTATAAGGAGGAGAGCCTTCTTAACCGGAGGGCTCGCCTGCCAGGGAAGAAGCCTTCCTAACGGAGGGTCTGGCGAGTGAGGAGGAGAAGTCTTCCTCACGGAAGGGCCCAATTATAAGAAAGGCCTTTTTACAGCAGAATAGTTTGAACTATAACGCGTTCCCTATAGCATGCTATTTTCTTCTCTCCTTTCTCTCTCTCCTTTTGTGCTCATTTTTATTCTGTGACTGTGTATAAAATCCCTTAGAGAGAAACCGTTGACCAGGTCTGGGACTAAGATCGGATCCGTCTGATCTGAACCTCGTGACCCAACGGGAGGGCTTCCCAAATAATTCTGAACCTCCATACAAAATCATTGTTATATCAATAAATCTATCATTATCAATTTTACCCGAGTGAAGTGCATTTTGTCTCTCACTCCCTCACCACTCATTCCGTGGCACCCCTCTTCTGCTCCAAACATTGTTTCACCTATCTCTAACCTACTTAAATAGTCAAATGATCAAGTTAAACAAAAGCATTGGTGGCTATATATATATTCATTTTCATAAGTACTTGTTTTGGTCTAATAAAGCTATAACCTCTTTTTATAAACTTTAGTTTATGTCCTTAGATCAAAGATACAGCAATGCTATTATAATACTATTAAAAGGAACTTGTATGTATTCAATCTGAAAGTAATGTGTAGTAAATTTGAAAATACATAGATATAAGAAGATTTAAACATGAATCTATGAATCAGCAATTCTGCAATAGGTTTCTAGTCAGCCTGCTCTTACCATTTATAGCTAGGTTTTGAGTAAATAATAACAGCATGCTATCAACTGAGGCATATTAAATAAAATTAGATGCAAATTCAATATTTTTCATTATCTACCAGTTATAAATATAAAATATAAATAATATAAATAATATAAATAATATAAATAATAATATAAATATAAAATTTTATAAATTATTCTGTTTTAGGGAACATTTCCTCCTTATAATACTTGTTTCTGAGACACTAAAATACAGAACAATCCTGAGCTGTGATAGATTTCTACCCAGTAGAGAACATTATCTCACTTATCTGAAGCTACAAGCAGTTCAAGGCTATTCAGATGATTTTACATTAAAATATATATGCAAATTACACAGTCTGCCTACTCTATAGTCTCTCTTACAAATGCCTGACATTGTACACAGTTGTCAAAGGCAGTCAAAATATTACACATTCTGAGAAGGTGAAAAACAGACATCTTCGAGCAATCTACCTGTTTTCAATATGTTCAGTTAAAGGTCTCTCTCTACAGCACTGCAACACATTTTGCTATGGTTGACAGAAGTCATCTTGCAAGACCCAAGGGATTTATATGTGAAAGTGCTGAAAGAAATATATGTCTAAAATTGGCATGATCTGAAAATCCAACTTAAAAGTACAGAAATTGTAATTATTAAGAACTTCAAGAATATTAATATAGCAAAGAAAAGGTTTTAAAATCCAAATTTGAAGCATAAGCAATTTAATTATGCTTAGGTTTAAAAATCTTAAAAAAAAAAAAAAGCTTTAAATCCATATTTATGATAGGCATTTTTTTTTTTGAAATAGATATATGGCATGAGAATTCAGAAAAGGCCAATACATGGTTCATGTGTTGATAAAAAAAGGAAAATGTGCTATATCAAAAAAGAAAAAAAAACACTTTTAAGAGTGCTCTATATAGTATATCCAACTATTTTACTTTAAATAATATACAAGCATGCAACGTATCATTAGATAGAGTGATCTTTACTTTTCCTACCTATAATTTTAAGTTGCTACCAAATAATACATAGTCTTACAGCACCTAGAGACAAAATTAAAAATTGATGTATAACAGGTGCCATCTCTCTTGCAAAATAAACATTTTGGTGTTTCATGAAACTCTCACCATCCACACAACTTGAAATCACAGTGATGCTGCTTTCATACATTATTATCTAAGGAAAACATCTCAAATGTTTGATACAAAAAAGTTTGATTAAAAAAAAAGTTTGGTATAAACTTAACAAGATTTTGAAGATATTGTTAACAGGGAGCATTTCAAAATTCTTTTTCTTTTTATTTGGAACAAAAAATAAACCTTGCAATCACAATATTCCCTGTGAAATAGATATTCAGTTTCCACATAGGGAGGTTTTGCTTTTTGGTTTGTTTGATTGATTGATTTTTGGTTTTACCTATTCCTTTTATCTCTAACTTTTGGAGGTAGAGAGCAAAAAGACAAGCACAGTATTGACAGAAATTAACATATAAACAACATAAAGATGAGAACAGAAACTTAGCTTCAAGTGTAAGACATGTAAAAAGGTGGACTGCTACCGAAAGAATATAATAATAAAAGAATCTTACTCCATTCTTCCTTATCTCACTTTCTGAATATAATCAAAATACATTTTCCATTCTACTTCCATGAATCTATATAAGTCTACTTTTCTACTTTTGGCAAATTCATTCCTGATGTTTTTCTTGCATAATTTTTAAGCTTCTTAACCATGACATAAGTCATTGAACTAAGTCTCAGAGCTGATGATATATTTATAAATATGGGTAGGTGTATATTTATATACACATGTATATATAGGTAGGTGTATATATATAGGTATATGTATATATAGAGAGAGAGGTATTATATATATATTTATTGTGTGTGTATATATATAAAAAAAATACAGAATTATAAAAATATTTAATTTAGTCTGACAAATTTAGTCTTAATTTTAGTCTTAATTGCAAACTAAAATTCCTAAAGTTTTTTATAGAATAAAATGCAATAGCTTTTTTATTTTGGTTATCTATAAATTGTTATAAAGTCTCCACAGCAGAAACAATGTTTCCCTTAATGTCAGTCTATCTCCCACTAAGTCTTTAAAAGGGAAAAAACTCCCAGTTTTGAGAACTCAGGTGCTTTGAAGCCTCAAATGTGATTGATTATTCATGAAGACAAAAAAGAAGAGCTTGTGGCCTGTTCCTGTGAAAATGTGGTACTTAGGTTTCACACTATATATATATATAAAGCTGAATAATGACAGTGAATTTTTGTATGGTTATATCATGGGAGACCAATTTGACTGTTCAGAAATTCTAGATAATTTTCTAATTTAATATTCTAGATAAAAACATAATTTAATAGTTCACTGAAAAAAAATGCAATCTACAGCGTACAGGGCTAACAAAATCAAATACAAATTATTACTTTTATAGCATACTACAAGAATTCCTTCTGCCATGTAAAAAGTCAGTATTGTCTGAATTACTGTAGGAAAGCATTATCTATTAAACAAAGTAAAAATCAATTGCAATGATATTCTTCAGTTCTGTTGCAAGACAGCAAATAAGCCAATACCAATCTAACAGCTATAAAACCTATATTTTCCAAAATGCAATAAGAGTTGAGTCTTACCTTTACTTACGTTTAGCTATAAAACAAAACTGTAAAAACAAACAAATGAACAAACAAAACCTCATCTTTTTCCTATATTTAAACAGGAAACCGAAATAACAAAAGTTAAATCAGTTCATCAAGATAAACTTTTGAAAGACTGTGAAAATTTTTGTTTATCTAGAAAAAAAATATGCAATATTGTTTTGAAAAGACCTCAAAATATGCCTGAATGACAATAAACAAAACTAGCATTCCTTGTTACTAGTTCTTCCAGAACAGAAAGAAAAAGAAATAGTCAGAAGAATAAAAATAATGATACATACAAGTAGGGGAATTTTCATCTCTCAGTGTTTTTACCAATTGCTACTCACGTTTTGTGGAAATGAATATCTAAAAGAAGACATGCTTTAGCATACATGGAGATCTTAGTGCCAAAAACATTTATATCAACATTCTTTTTAGGGACGCAAAAAGAATAAATACATCAATGCAAAACTTGCAAGCTGGTCAGTAAAGCCGATTTGTGTATTGTATTCCTCTTCCGTTTTTTGGGGTTTTTTTTTTTTGTTTGGTTTTTTTTTTTCTTCCCAGAAGAAATAATAAAAACTATATTGGTTCCAAATATTTAACATATTTTTATATTCCCTGAGTGTCATACTTTTCACTTGATCTTTACTTGATCAGACCCTGTGAGAGATTTTGGCTCTAGTATATAAATTTTTGTCATCCAATTCACTGAACAATACCATCGAAAAGCATATGCAAATGAAATAATAAGAATTCAGAGTATTTCTCACTCTGAATGATCTCCTGAATACACTCAGATCTAAAGAAAAGCAGAACAAAAATACTGCAAAGATGCTCAAAAGGTTATTTTTTTATGAGTTTAGGAATAACTGACATTAACTCACAAGAACTAAAAATAATAAAATGTCATAAATGAGCCTAAAGTTTTAAAGAATTGTTTTTGAACTTGAAATTGACTCTCTGATCTGTTTTAGAAGAAAAGGATCTCATTTTGACTTTTTTTAAGTTCATTGTACAGAAAAATTGTTCCTTACTATAATGATGTGATAAAAAAATCTTATTGAAGCTAATCTTTCAGAAATGTTCCTGATGTAAATAATTTGACAGGTCACATAAGGATTTCAGCTTTTTATAATTAAGACATTTTCCAGAAAAAGAAAGTTGAGAGTTCAAAACTGTATGATGTTGTTTGTTAGTTAAAGTAATCCAGCAACACAGAGAAACTATCTTAATTATACCTACAGTTTCACCTAACTTCTATGCAATTTTGACACACAAATTGTCCAGAACTGTGTAGAGTATGAATGATTGCATCGCATGAACTTAAAGTCTGTAAAAACAGTTACCTTATTAAGATGTATGTCTATAATAAAGCATTGAAATTTCCATTGCTACTTAATGCTAGCTGTCCGTATCTTTAACATGCCACAAATGTGTTATTAGAAAATTGCTGTTACAAATGGGTAGACCATATTGTGGAGAAGAACCAATTGTTACACACAATCAATTTCTACATAGAAAAAATATTTTTATCCTCTTTTTATAAAATGCTTCAATTGTTTAATCTAAAAATATTCACTTTCATTCTATTTCTATAGAAGATAAATCTATTCTCTGTATTGAAGTCAGTGAGAGACTAAAAGTTAACTTCAGTGAATACAGAGATACTTTTGTGAGGCTAAATGGTAACTGCAAACTGAATTAAATTTTAAACTGTAATTACTTACCAAGCAACTAAAATTTCCCAGGGATTTAATGGGCAAGAGCAAAACCAAATGCATAAATGGACTCAGTTATAAGATGCAGACAAAGATATCTAAATTAATGGAAGAAAATAAATGTCTTTCAGGAGAAAATTAGTAGTAATTGGTTTCCCAGAATACTTATTGAAGATCTGGAAGCTCTTAGGACATTACAATTAGCTTTGATTTATCCTTTACAAACATGTTCTGTAAAACAGATATTTCTTCCCTTATTTATTTATCTAATTAGGTAGTAATACTTTAACTCATCTGGGATTCATTATCAGAAGAGAAAACTAGAAGCCCATGAAAATGCATAACCAGACAATTGCACTTTGATGCGGGGGGCAAATTTCATAAGCGATGAATCCCCATGCATTCCAGCCAGTCCTCAAAGGTTAGAGGGACTGGGAGCAGCTGGACTCATCTCTTAATAAGGACACCAAATATTGTGGTAAGTATAAGCCCGACTCTGGCAGTACTGGATTCACCAACAATACGCCAACTGTAGGTCAAATCACCTTCCAAACAGCAAATCAGTTCCCAAATAGTATGATCAACTATAAGCTCAGCTCTGGCAGTATCAGGTTCACAAACAGCCTGTTGACTGTAGATCTGATTGCCTTCAAAACAAGTAGTCAAGTTCACGAATAGCACAATTTATTCAAATGTAACATTTAGAAAACAGGTTTCAGATGTCAGTACAGGAAATTCTCTACTACAGTGCGGAGTTTTTAGCCAGTGAGTGCCTAGTGTACAAATGTGCAAGCATCACTCACCCAGAAGGTGGGAGAGAGCTCAGTCTTGAGGAGTGTCCTTAAACAGCGTCCTAACTGGAGGGGAGGAGAGGGATTCTGCCTATTGACTGATCTAGTAGTTACGATGCAGTCTCCTCTCTTTCTTCTTCCTTCTTCTTCCTTCTTTCCTCCTTCCCCCTCTTTCTTCTTCTTTTTTCACAGAATTACAGAATCTTAAGGGTTGGAAGGGACCTCTAGAGATCATCTAGTCCACCCTGCCCTGCTCCAGGGGGGACCCCTAGAGCATATGGCCCAGGGTGGCATCCAGGCGGGTTTTTTGAAGATCTCCAGAGAAGGAGACTCCACAACCTTTCTGGGCAGACTGTTCCAGGGCTCCATAATCCTCACAGTAAAGAAATTGTTTTTCACCTGGAAATGCAACTTTCTGTGTTTTAGTTTAAAACCATTGCCTCTTGTCCTATCACCGGCCACTACGGTGGTACTAATTTGCTCTGGAAATAACATGGGCACAGATGATAGCACACACTCTTCAAACTCATAATTTTTCAATATCTCTTCCTATTCTTATATTAAGCAGCAAAGAAACAAAAATGCTTTTGTGAAAGCATCAGAACAGGTAAAGAAATGGCTATATTGTATATGTATTTAAAACCAAGAATATAATATAAAACTGTTAGACAGGGAGGAATGCATTCATTTTACATCAAGGCCAGGAGACCCACCGGTGAGTCAGATGTCTTAAGACAACAGTGGAGCTAGACCCTGTTATCTGGGGAAGACAACAAGGTTGTGCATCTAACTGTATGCTCTTCCTCCTCTTTGGTCTCTGTTGGAAGAGAGACAGCAGCCATAAAACCATCCCAAATGAGGGAACACAGGCAACAAGCAGCAATCTTGTCTAAAATTAGTAGAGGAAGGCAGAAAGACCCAATTAAGGTTATTATGCTTATTAACTTATGCTCTCAAAGAATGCCCTAAATAAGTCTGTGTTCACCAACAACAACCCTAATAGTATCATTAGGGTAGGATAACTGACTGGCTTTAATAGAAACAGGGTGAAATCCAAAATTACACCTTTCTCAAACTCTGTTGTTTTCCCGATTCAAATCACAGATGATGTGCAATATGGTAAACTCAATTATAAGGGTCTTGGCTATACAGAAATTTTCTATTTATTTCTCAGAGTGTGTTTCTTGCTGATTCTTATAATGAAAACTGAATGATAGCTGTAAAATGCCATGTCTGACACTTTTTTGGTGGGTTTTGGCAATATCAGATTTCATATCTGTATGAAATACTAGGCATCTGCATGCATGTCTAGTAGAAAATATTTGAATTTTGAATATATTTTCATGATTCAAATTTTCTCTTTTAAACTATATAACTGAGAAAAGTAGGGCATGGCTTCATTTTAATTTTCATATTTTACAGTTTCCAAATATTTTCAAATATATAGTTCCAAGCAAATATTTGGTTCCAGCATTAGAAGATTTGGAAAGTCATGCTTTTCCTAACTATACCCAGGGTAGTTAATATGACTGGGAAAGTCTTCAGATAATTGATATCAGAAAGGCAAATTGACATAGTAGGGTTTATGTTGCAGTGCTATAATGATGACATCTTTAAAAACTACTTAGTTTTTGATAGTGAAAATATAAAGTTTATGAACTGAGCTATATTGTAAAAATTTTGAACACTTACACAAGGAGAGTTGTAGTTGCAAGCAATAATCACATTTTTAAACCAAGCTACACAATCAAACAGATACACAGAGTTGCGATTTCAAATATAAGATAGTTATCTAAAGTTAGACACATGAGGGACACAGGATGGAATGTCACCCTAAGACAGCTCTCTAAGATAGTTGGGCTGAATGACATTTGGTGTTTTTTTCACGGTTAGTGAGTGAGCTCAGACCATAAACTTTGACTAAATTACTTTTAGTCAGCTAAGTTGAGATGAAATAAACCCCATCACTACTGGAAATCTAAAAATAAACCATCAGAATGAGTCTAGGTGCAATAATTCACTGTCCTCGCCAAGCTCCATGGATTGGTTTTCAATTTCTTGACAATTAAAAGGTACCTCACTAGTCATAGTTTGTATTTTCCCTACAAAACAGAAGATATGTACAAATGTGCTCAAGTTGAGGAGAGACTTGGATCTAAAACCTTCACAACTAGTTTGTGTTCTGACCAGCTTTCATTTTACAACCCTGCGCTTAGTAACAAAAAGAGAAAAAAAAATGCCTACAATCAAAAGAGTCTGGTTACATTCTGGTGTCATTAAGTTGGACATAGCAAGATTCAGATACATCTTGGATACTCCTGTAGGGACTTCCTGAGAGCTGCCTCTACACTGTAGCTCTGTTTTGGGGTATTGAGGTTGGAAATGCATGTCCCAATTCTAGCATGCCCTGACAACAAACTTGGGGCACAAGCAGTACACGTGTGGAGTAGACAATAGTCAGGGAAAATTTTGTTAGTAGCTCACCCAGGCCCTTTCAGCAATTCTGCCGTACTGACTTGTCTGGCTCATGTTGATGTTTTGATCCTGCCAAAGGCTTTTTGTCAAGGTCCTGCAACGTCTTCAGCAGCTCTGATCACAAGGCTTAAACATGAACTATCTAGCTAATACTAGCTGGAGAAGAGCACCCATATGCATGCATCCACCATGAAGGCCTTTGGTTATAACCACCATATATTGTTATTGGTTACCAAATACCATAAATTGGTTATTGAAAGATGTGAAATCACTATAGAAGCACTGTAGAGCAACAAAACAACATTAGCAAATCTCAGTGCTGAATTTTGATAGTCGTCATGAACTGCCGGTCATGCAGTGCTGCACTATATAACTTAGAGAACCTGCCTAAACACTGTATAGAACATATCATATGTAACTGAGGCTGCCACCTAACACCAGTTCTCTGTATGCATCACTGTACTTCTGGTGCACCAGATGTCAAATATAAGATCCTTGAGATGTGCAATGATCAGTAGCAGTCATGAAGCCAGCTCAGCCTCCCACACTATAGGCAGCACCTGCCCCAGGAAAGTCTGTCAGCCCTATCGGGAACTTTTAAAAAGTGGAAGTATCTCTTTCTGGAGCCAAATAAAAATACTTTGAAACTCCAGAAAAATTTCTGTTTAGACAACATCTAGGTAGAGTATGAGCATAAAAAGGCATAGAAGAAACAAAGAATTATCTCTGTTCTTGTCCTCAGATGTGCAGAAGGTAGTAAGAAAACAGACGCCTTCATAACTCTGTGTGTCTGCAAGACCCAAGCAACTGCTAAAATTACCTATATTTAATAGTGAGAAAAATAAGCAGAATAATTCCTAAATTATTAATTAAAACATCTTAAAAAAGGGGACTGGAATTAAATTCTTGGTATGGCCACCTCTGCCTTATCTGTATCCTAAGCAGGTAGACTTTTTTTTTTTTTCCTCCCCTGCAGATTTCTACACAACTGCTGGGCAACTATTTCAGATAAAGACACTCTAGCTTTAACGGTGCTGTTGCTGCGAATGCCACGTGTGCCATTCATTGCAGTGTCACATGTCGGCTCTCTTGTCCTGGCGCCACCAAAACCCATAGCGATAGCCAGTGAAACAGACTGTAGGAGGATATACCTGATATTCAGAGTGGAAGGCTCATCAAAATGTCCTTAGCATGTGCCAGTTCTTTTATTTTCTTCTCTGAAATGGTAGTTCTGATAAAAAATTGGGCAATACAAAGATTTTTTGTCTTTACCTCAGTAAACTGACTTCAAGTCCCTCATCACGAGTCCCTAATCATGCCCCATAGAAATTTCCTGTCCAGCTGCCATAATAGATGAGCTACCTTCAGTTACCTCCCTGTCCTAGCTGAAAACATTACTTTCTTCTCTTTTCACTCTTTCAGTATAGTACAGAACACAGAACTGGCTGGGTCTCTGATAGCTCAGGTGCTGCTCATATAATTCCTTAGAAGAACAAAGGGCATGAGAGAAGGAAATGGGCAAAGCATTGTGAAGTTGCCCAGAGCTGATCATGAAATCTGGAGAATGTTTGCTGTGTTAGTCTTTTCTGTGCCTGGCATTGGGAGTCCTTACACAGAAATAGAATTTGTGGCTTACTGCGATCAAGACTAGTTGCCATCTCAATCTTTTCTCAGTGGGACCAAAGGCTATGATGGCGATGACTGAATGGTTTTGCAGAAGTCATGTGATCCAGCAGGTGCATAGAAACAAATTTGTTTTCTCATACTCTGGAGGCATGTTAGAATTACAAGAATATGGTTGTTAGACAAAATCTGTAAAATTTCAGTCTACAGATTCTGTGCTCACTTTGACAGTAAGCATCACAATTTTGCATAGGGAGGGTGGCAAGCCGACTAAGGCTGACTAGCTGACTAGGAAAAGACCCAAAGCATTAATGCAACATTTATAATCCCTGACCTGGCTTCTGCTTGCAAAACCAATATCCTATTTCCTTTGCCCTTTCAAATATTTCTGTTTTCTCTGACATACTGGTCACCACTTTCTCTTTGTAAATAAAACAATAATTGTAGGTGTATTGAGGAGGTCTCTGAGGGGTGAAACAAAGACCTTTATTGAAGCCACATGAAGGCTTATATATCCTAGTACAAATGACCCCTGCCCCCTCCCCACAAAGTGCTCACACAGTAAACATGAGCTCCACGAGCAACTTCTAATCAGTCATCGGGAGCCCTAAACACCTTCATCCAATCATGTCAAAGAACACCCCTGAACCTATCAGGTTTATCCCGTAAGGGAAATTCCACCCTCCTGGTTTCTCTTTTCATTTTAATGTCCCAGAATTTTTCATCTTAATGACCTGGAGTTTGCCCTGGGCTCTGCAAACCCCTACAAATAATAATGCCATCCATTTCACATGAATGTTGTGTCTTTGCTTAGGTTTGAGAAGAGACAGAATATTCCAACTGACAGTGTTACCCTAATTGTTATTTTGTACTAATGCCATCATGTTTTAGATACTGTCTGTACCCAACATCTGTTCCAGTGCTACACATTTCTTTTTCAGTAGTGTGCTGTGTATCCCTTGTTTGTTCAGAAATCAGTTTTATTTAGTTGCATTTTATATTTTTCTTTTGAGAGCTGTAGATTTTTCTCTCAAAGAAGCCAGAATTCCAGCATGCAAGAGGCTTAATTAGACTGCTGTTTCCTGAAATTTTCCATGGTGTATTCCATAATGAATCATCTTTTAAATACATACATGCTTTTAAATACATTTCTTCTGTTTTACAGAGACATTTCCTTCAAAGAATAGGATTTTTTTTTTTTTTTTTTTTTTTTAAGAAAAAGGTTCTTGGAACACAGGGTCTTTCTAAAGATATCTTTCTTTTGATAATCTGATCTGGAGAAAGTTTATCAAGGTATAAGTGAAAATATGAAATAAATAAGGCCTCCAAAAAACTGTTCCCGGCTCACTTTTACCAGTTTTCACCAATTTTGCATCTTTAGCAATAACTGGGATTTCCTTGAAATCATTATCGTTGTTTTGTAACAATTGCACTTACACCTAAGTAGATTCTCAAGTGTTGCACAAATTGTTTTCTTCTTTCATATGAAACATAGCATTACATTATTTATTTGAGTTACCAGCAAAGTTCAAACTCCTCCAGAAGTCAGTACAGGTCCTCATGTCTGCACGTGTGATGGCAAGCATGTATCTAGGTGGACTAGCCCATGAAGGCACTGAGAGACAGGAATGCATATGTATGTCTGGGCAGTAAGACAACTGGAGGAGCTAGTTACTGGACAAACCATCAGGAAGACCATGGAGCTGGGGGATAGAATGAAAGGCCAGCTTTAGGGAAGGTGGAGTGGGGAAGGGGGACAGATTTGGAAGCTTCCTAACATAAAATAATAGGATAACATGATGATCTCAGATAATATTTCACTTCAAATTAAATTGAAGGCTTCATTAACACTTTATTATATTTTGTCACTGTCAAAATATTTTATTTTTAATACTATCATATTCTTTTTCTTAGAGATATATTGAAGTCAGGAATAGTTACTAATATAACCATTGTATATTTTTTTATTATTATTTTCACAGATATTTACTTGAATGAGGAATCAAAATGGTCCTGCCAGAAGCACAGCAGAGCGTACAGAGTTCATAACAGAGAGTTGTTCCAGCACAAAATATACAATCTGCTGATGGAAGTATTTCAACAACCACAGAAGAAATCATTCAGTGGCTCTCAAACAAATTCTGTTGAAATTTTTATTATTCCACTAACTGCTTTTTGTTCCTTGTTCCTACACAAAATGAGAATGTCTGAATTTGAGGATGAGCTATACAAAGCTTGTCCAGAGATCTAGAGATCTTTTATTGGCAAATAGCAAACATCTAAATGAGAGAAGGTTGGGAAGCACACTTGAGTGTTAGCGTTATCTGATTCCTTGGTTTTGGCCTTTTCTTTTTCTTTTTTTTTCTTTCTAGGTGCACTAGGGTTATTCACTACCAGGTCCACTTATGGAAGGTATTACTGATGAAATCATACTTTATGTTTTCTTCCTCTCTCAACCATCTATCTTCAAGCAATGTTTTGTGTACTAAGGCTATGCTCCAGCTCTGCAGCACATAACCTCTGTGTTGTGCTATAAAAAAAACCACTCTAGTGTACTCCCAATTACTATAGACACTTTGACTTGGGAGAAGAGAAACCCTGACTCATAAAACAGTAATGTGTTTGGCTTACAGGTTATATGGTTAACAACAAGGATTCAAGGCCAAGTGTAAACACACCTAAGTATGCTTTAGTGGTGTCTAATCTCATTTAAGTGTGTATAGGCTGCTCAGTTCTGTATTTTCTGGGAATCAAGAACCATGTCCTGGAACATATGGAATTAACAGTATGGATTTGACTGCTTATAATATAAGGCTTTAGCAAGATTTATCTTCTATGACACTTTGTCAGGACACAGAGATGCAGGAGAGGCACCTTTTGCTTGGAAGGCCTTATTCGTCAGCTGTCCATGGTGTATGAATGGTCTTATGGAAACACAATAATAATGAAAAACCTATCTTCACTGACCAAACACCCCTAATTTTAAATGTTTATTTATTTATGTCTGGAAGTGATGGAAGTCTAGGGTTTTTTTTATTATTATTATTTTATTTTTTTCCATTTCGGGCAATCAAGCTTTTAAACTTGTTTTTTTGGCATTGTCAGAATGATGTTTTATTTTGAATGGTAAAACATTTTCTGATCAGAAGTCTTTAGAAGACTGAGAGGAGATCTGATTAATATGTATAAGTACCTGAGGAATGATTGTGGAGAGGAGGGAGCCAAACTCGGTAGTGGCCAGTGGCAGGATAAAGGGTAATGGATACAAATTGAAACACAGGAAGTTCATCTCTGTGTGAGGAAGAACTTCTTTCCTGTGAAGGTGATAGAGCCCTGGAACAGGCTGCCCAGAGAGGTTGTGGAGCCTCCTTCTCTGGTGATCTTCCAAACTCACCTGGATGCCACCCTGTGCCATGTTCTCTAGGTGTCCCTGCTTGAGCAGGGGGGTTGGACTCAATGGTCTCCAGAGGTCCCTTCCAACCTCAACCATTCTGTGATTCTGTGATGAGCTAGCAGTTTAATATTTAACAGAATTTTCTATTGGATAGATCATAGAATAGATAGTCTCAGTGTACAAGCAGAAAAAAAATAAGGTCAAGGTCAGGTGCAATCAGTAGGAGGTTTTTATTTATGTTACACCCTTGCTGGAGATGATGTTTGCCTGATTAATGAACTTGCCTAAGAGATGCTAAACCTGAGTTCAATCTTTTTTTTTTTTTTTTTCCCTTGGTCAGTGACACTTTCCACTTCTTTCTGCAGATGAATAAATTGGGTGAGAAACTCACATCTAAATGTGCCAATATGGACATTGAGTCTACAGCCTGTGGACATTGTGTATGCAACCCACTGAGTATGCTACTAAAAAATGGATTCAGTCTGGCTGTACTTGCCTGTATCATAAAAGATAGCCCTGTGTAGATATTCCAGAGTCCAGTGGCAGCAGACAGAGATGTAGCTATCTACTACTGAGTGAGCTGAGTAGTTTTCCAGATTTCAATGATTCACAAAATTTAGGATGAGTAACTCACAACCCTGGACATAGAAAGGTAAAACTCTACTTGATCACTTTCTTGCACCCACACTCCTGTATCACTCTTCAGAGTTCAACGAGGTACCTTTTATGAGAGCAGTAGGAAGTTTTCTTCAGTAGTTCACTGCTTCCTTCTTAATACTTAAGAATAATATGACATCTTGTAGTAGAAGTAAATAGAACTTCCAGGAGATTTGTACTTGTATCCATTCTGGAAAAATAAAGCTTTGAAATTAAGTTTTCTGTATCCTGGAAACTAAGCACTCATAAAGACTATTATAAAGTCTTATAAAGACTAAAGAAGGAAAGAAATTATTGTTACCAATTTTGCTGTTTTCTTGTTTGATCAAGAAACCATCAAGCAACCATGATCTGTGCAGGGAAGTTAGGCATAAACACTTGTCACTTGTATTGTAGGCATAAACACTTGTATTTTCCTTCTCAGGCAATATATGCAAATATCTGTATGACATCTACCTACCTACCACCCTATCTCTTTGTCTCTCTCTCATACCACCCAAAAGACTTGTCAAAGTTATGTCCATATTCCAGATCTCATTTCTGTAAGTGACTAATAAGTCTTTGTTGTAAGCAGAAAAAAACTTGTAAGAATGAGAAGTAGATTAGAATTAGATTTGCTTAGATTTTTTTGGGGGGAATAAATCTTTAAAAACATCAGCTTCGATTAGAACAAATATTCAAATATTTGGTAATATATTTCAATTAAATTGTATTGATTTATATGAAAAACAGATTATCAGTACTGAAGATGACATGGAGTTAAGAGGACATGACTTGTAAAGATAGCTTTTTCTTTAAAATGATTACATTCAGAATGATTTTCATTTAATTGTCAAAGGACAGTTCTTCAGAGAAAGGTAGAAAACTTTTTGCTGAACTTGCTACTTAAGTTGTTTTTATCCTTTATGAATATTGGTCAAAGAGTTTCTAACTGCGTTTATATAAATGCAATTGGGATTGACTCATTAGACACAAAACTATCATTAATTGCATCCTTATATCTAATCGCACATTAATATGGATCTTGTGAATGGCTTAACAGGTAAGAATAAGTGTATAATAATCAGGCAAGCACCTTTATGTAAATGCATAGAGATATTTTTTAAAGGCTATGGAGTCTCTTATATTCCTAAGCAATGTCTTTCAATGAATAATATTATGAAGAATAAAGATGACTATTGAATATTATTTATAAAGTCCTTTTGTATGAATCATATCTAAATAACGTATGTAAGCTCTGGTGTGTGGGTGTGGATTCAGAGAGAGACAGAAAGTACTTTCATTATCTGTCATTGATTTTGACTATTTCAAAAGTGAGCATTCTGCTTCATAGACATTAAGGGAATCTAGTAAGTTTGATTAACAGTAACCCAGACAAGAATTCCTTTTCTAATCTTCAAGAAGAATTAAAACATATTAGAGACTGACATTTCTCTCATTGACCGGTAAAATCCATTGTTGTTGTGGAGCAGTAGTGTTCAGGATATTTTCCAAAGTCTCCTTACAAAGATAATGAAATCTACAGTTACACCTTTCATGTCCAACTCTTTCTTATGTTAGAAACAATACACAAAAAGCACAGTAATATTAGACTGATTCCTATGCCTTTTCATACTATGATAACAGTAGGCAAAATAATTTCTTGCTTGACTAGTCCTGAACATTTTCCAGCTCATAAAATGTTTAAAACTTATTGGGATTAACTGCATGATCAGTGTTAATGACAGAGTTACAAGTCAGAAATCATAAGCAAGTTTTAGGCGGTGGAAACTGTTGGGGAAGAAGAAAAAAAAGACACCAAATACTTCTTGTAAATGTTAATGATCTGTTTTGTTAACTAAAGTGAGATTGTGACATTATTGTAATAAAATATATAGAAATATAAGAAAGACTCAAACTTCTTGCTTTAATAGTTATTTTATTAAAATGTTTGAATAATTACTGTCACATTATAAAACATTCTGGTTAGCTCTTCAACTGGTGTGAATAAATTAATTTATAAACTTCTATGTGAAACTATCTTATATGAAGATCAGGGTAGTATTATGTGACTTCTTTTATATCTGTGATTGATTGTAGAACCTTTCCCAAAGAAGAATTCTCCAGAATGCTTTTGGTACTGTACATTCTTCTTGTTTTGCTGGCAGTGTGAAACTCATCACTGTACAAAATGACTGAAGAATTCAGGGGAACAAGCATCTTCTCTACTCATGGAGAAGCTACCCAACTGTGTAGGACTGTTACGGCACCATATCTGCTTCAGAAAAAATACCACCCAGAGATCATTGAAAGCAGGAGAGAAAAAAAAAAAAAAAAAAAGAGAGACGAAGAGCTGATGAGATATAAGGATGTTCTTGGAAAGGGAAATCTGGCAAAGGTGACATAGTACAGTCTAGATATAGCCATCAAGCTCAACCGAAAGCCATGTTTTAATCCAACTTGTCCTAAAGAGATACAGATCAGATACATCATGTACATGCATGATGCATGATCTAAAATCGGAGTTTCCAGCAAAATTGAAGGTTCCCAGGGTCTAGGCACTTGAGGCATCTCCAATATGCTTACGCATTCCAGCTATACGCTCTGTGTCATGGCCACCTTCTTCCAAACATGGAGCATGATGTCATTGGACAGGTCCAGGAGGATAGGACATTAGGGAAGATCACTAGAGTTCATCCAGATATGCCCATCATACCTTCAACAGCACAGTTTGAAGACAACCCTGAAAGTCAATCAGCAGACTATTAAAAACCGCCCGACTTGCAGACGGAAATGTGAGATGGTTAGAGCTGGTACCTCCTCCTTCAGCTGGAGGTATGCAAACTGTTCTACTACTGCTGCACGCCCTTCCTCTGACACCTGAAGCCTGAGAGAGGCAAATTTTTAAATAGCAGCCTTAAAGCCTTAACAGGCTTGCTATAAAAAAAATAAATTGACTCCAATGTTACGATGACTGGTCAAAAATCTGAGAAGAAAATCATGGTCTGCCTGAGAATTATGATAATTGAATAAAATCATGGCAAGATGAATGAGTATCTGTT
Source organism: Eudromia elegans (assembly GCA_003342815.1). Taxonomy (NCBI): domain Eukaryota; kingdom Metazoa; phylum Chordata; class Aves; order Tinamiformes; family Tinamidae; genus Eudromia; species Eudromia elegans. Next base: position 1,885,895 of record PTEX01000152.1, on the reverse strand, counting down.
GTGATGACTCAGTACTGCACTTGCTGTCTAAGGGTTAGGTTAGATATTGCTTTTTTGTAACTAAAGATTAATAAGAGTATCAATAATAGCTGGATTATTGTTTTACACTGTAGAAGACAGAGCTTTAGGCTTCCTGTGGCAAAAGTGAGAGCAAATCTTAAAGAACTGTGAGCTTCATTGCTTTTGTGAGGTAGGCACAATCATAGAATCATAGAATCACAGAATGGCTAGGGTTGGAAGGGACCTCTAGAGGTCATCTAGTCCAACCTCCCTGCACATGCATTGTCTCTCCTAGACAATGTGGCACAGGGTGATGTCCAGGCGGGTTTTGAAGATCTCCAGAGAAGGAGACTCCACCACCTCTCTGGGCAGCCTGTTCCAGTGCTCTGTCACCCTCACTGTTAAAAAATTCTTTCCTGTGGAACTTTTGGTGCCTCAATTTGTGGCCGTTTCCTCTAGTTCTATCGCTGACCACTACTGAAAAGATGCCAGCCCCATCCTCCTCACTCCCTTTCTTGAGATATTTATATACGTTAATCAGGTCCCCTCTCAGTCTTCTCTTCTCCAGTCTGAAGAGGCCCAGCTCTCTCAGCCTTTGCTCATAGGGCAGATGTTCCAGGCCCCTAATCATCTTTGTGGCCCTGTGCTGGACTCTCTCTAGCACCTCCACATCCCTCCTGCACTGGGGAGCCCAGAACTGCACACAGTACTTGAGGTGTGGCCTCACCAGGGCTGAATACAGTGGCAGGATCACCTCCCTCAACCTTCTTCTTAATGCACCCCAGGATCCCATTGGCCTTCTTGGCCACGAGGGCACACTGCTGCCTCATGGTCAACCTGTCGTCCACCATGACACCCAGGTCCCTCTCTGCAGGGCTGCTCTCCAAGAGGTCAGTCCCCAGCCTGCAGGCATGTCTAGGGTCATTCCTCCCCATGTGCAGGACCCTACACTTTCCCTTATTGAACTTCATGAGGTTACTCATCACCCAGTTGTCCAGTCTGTCCAGGTCCCTCTGGATGGCAGTGCAGCCCTCAGGGCTATCAGCTATTCCTCCCAGTTTGGTRTCATCAGCAAACTTGCTGAGGGAGCACTCCATCCCTTCATCCAGGTCGTTAATGAATAAATTGAACAGGACCGGACCAAGGACTGAGCCCTGGGGGACACCACTAATTACAGGCCTCCAGCTGGACTTGGCACCCCTGATTACCACTCTCTGGGCCCTGTCATTCAGCCAGTTCTTAATCCACCTCACTCATCTATGCCACTCTTCTGGAGCTTGCCCAGGAGAATGCTATGAGGGACAGTTTCAAAAGCCTTACTGAAGTCCAGATAGATGACATCCACCGCTCTGCCCTCATCTATCCATCTAGTCACGCCATCATAGAAGGCTATCAGGTTAGTGAAGCATGATTTCCCCTTGGTGAACCCATGCTTACTACTCCTGAGCACCTTCTTCTCCTCCACATGCCTGAAGACAGCAGCCAGGATGACCTGCTCCATCACCTTTCCAGGGACGGAAGTCAGGCTCACTGGCCTGTAGTTGCCCAGGTCCTCCTTCTTGCCTTTTTTGAAGACGGGGGTGACATTGACTTTCCTCCAGTCCTCCGGCACCTCCCCCGTTCTCCAGGACCTTTCAAAGATGGAGAGTGGCTTGGCTACGACATCTGCCAGCTCACGTAGCACTCTGGGGTGCATCCCATCGGGGTCCATGGATTTGTGGATGTTGAGTTTCCTCAGGTGCTCTCTAACCAAATCTTCCTCTACTCGGGGCTGTTCAGTCATGTCAGTATTTACATACATACATATATATATATATAGTGTTAGAGAAGCAATTTTATCCTACTTAGCCAGGCACTCACACTGCCTGGGTATTGTAAAATGCACTGAATATGGTTAGTAGCAAATATAAATTTCTGATAAATCCTCTGCTCTTCATCTTTTTCCTGTTTATCACTGGTCACTGATTGTTCAGATATATCTGAGAAATGCACTAAATGGCTTTAAAAGTGAACAGTTTTGTAACTTTTATCTCATGGATTAATGAATGTACCTCAATGAGATACTATTCCATCAGTTTATATTTTAAATCATTTTCTTGGAAAAAAAAAGATGCAGAAAAGGAATAAAATGAAAACAGATCTCTCTCTGAATGAGTTCTGTTATACTTTTAATGTTTTTAATGCATATGAACTGTTTTTATGTTTTTAATGCATATGAAAAAGGCAGAACAGACAGTACAGACGAGCAAGGGAGAGATAGCTCATTGTACCAACATTTCCATTTACCAACAATTTGCTGTACTTAAATTAGTAGTAGAAGTACCTTCAAATTAAAAGTTTTCTACTACAATGTGTACTATACTTTTCTTAGACAAGTTCAAGAAACTATTCTCCGAGTAATTGTATTTATGTAATTACTTCTCCTAGAGCTAACTTTTCACAACACAGTGCAGACAGACTTTGTCACTAGTTTAAATTGAATTTGCTATGTCATTTGGAGAAGGCTATAAATTTGTTCTCAGATAGACTGATTTTACCAAATTCTTCAATCAGAATGCCAAGTTTAGAAAAGCAATTTACGAATGGCCGCTTCCAGAATGAATACACAGGAGCAGAGCACAACTAGTCTTTCAATCTTGCATATAATTTTGTCTGAGAGTTGCTGCTATTGGGTGCTTAAAAAAAAAAATTGCAAGATTCCTTCTAATATCAGATTAAACAATTTAGGACTTTTCTTGCTAATCACAGCAAAGTGTGCTTAATTTTTTTGTCTATTACTTTATGATATTTTATCCTTTGTTTATTCGGTAGTATACTATGGAACTCCTCTGCTTCTGAGATTATCAAGGAATTATAACAAGTGTCTTTCATACTGATTTCTGTGGACTGTTTTGCATCCCAATAGTTTTTTAGTTTTTATTATTATGTGAAAGGTATATTTTTAAGTCTTATATATCTATGGTAAACACATAGAGAGTACAGTTTTTAAATTAAAAACAATTTGGTTTCTGTAATCCATTACTCTTTTGTTGTCTTTATCTTGTTATTTATGAAATAAAAGAGAGATGGAAAAAGGAATAAATCACTATTGGGCTATGATCAAGGAAAAATAGAAAAAGTGAGCAAAAGACATTTTTAGATTTTCATTCTGAGTCCTGGAAGTGAAGTAATTTTTTTTCTTCCATTGCATACTTCTAGTACTTTTGTACTATTTCATTACACAGTTCTGAGGCAGTTGAAAGTTTGTTATAGACCATTGTCTAATCACCTTATGGGAACACATCTAGGAACCCATAATGCAGGTTTATTATGGCCTTATACATAATAATAAAAATCAATTTTAATGAGTTTACAATACAAGGAAGACACTGAGGACAATATAGGTTGATAACAACAGTTCAGTGCATTATTTATACTATAATTAATTAAAATGCTTACTAAATATTGGCATTCATTACAAATGTAAACAAAATAGTTTTAATACTAGCTAATAGCATTTTCATTTTTTATTTTGACAAATTAAGTGCATCTTTTGGTCTCCAAATTCCATACTGGTCAAAGGAAACAAAGACATTCTTGGTTTTGAACAGTTTTTCATTCCAAAAAATGCCTATTTTATCTCAAATAGTCTTTGAGCTGAAATCTAGACAGATTCCTAGAGCTGAAAATACAGGGCTGTTCTCTCTTAAGGATGTTTTAAAACATGAAAGAAATGACAGCTTCTTTGTAATATGAAATAAATGAATTTTCCTTCCAGAGAATTAATTTACATTTGGTCAGCTCCACACAGGAATAAGCACTTTAAAAATCACAGAAAGACTGAATAAATTCAGATCACAGCTAAACTCTACATCTTCTCTTTTTATTTCAAAAATATAAATATCACATTTTCCAATTGGTTAGAAATTAAAGAATTGTCATTTTTAAGTGGCATTGAAGTGATTTCTGAATGTTCTCTCCCTATAAAACTTCCTCTGAACAATCAAAAAGAAAAATCAAGAATCTTTTATGAAATGCATCGTCTCATTTGCTTTAAAGTTAGAATTTCTTTTGAAATACAGAGGAGAAATTCAGTTTACGAAGGTATAAAAATACAGATTCTACTTAAGACATTATACATTGTATATCTACTGACATTCACTAAATGAATGCCTATCCATCTAATGAATCACTTGGTGAAAACTGTAACTTGTGGGAACAGTGCACATCTAGCATCATTGCAGAACTACACTAAGCTGCTGCAGGTCTGGATTTGGCTTATTCATGAAAAGAAGGATAAAAAGAAGCTGAATTTCTTATATAGACAAGAGTTGTGGCATAATATGCATAAAGTCTGAGAACATATTTTTCTCACCTTGAAAACTCTGAAGCCAAACATTTTTGCAACACTGGCACAGCTGCTCTTTCATTATTTACAAACTTTAAATGTAAATTAAGTTGTAGATATACCTTTATATATTCCCCATAAGTTTCTGGTGAGCTGGTAAAAGCCTTCATGAAAAAAGAAGTGTCATAGCTCAGAAAACTCTTTGAATGACTTGCAAAGTATCAGTGTCAGTTCCAAAAACTTAGACATCTCTAAGTCAAAGAGAAAGTAATAGCACTTACAAAAAAGGTTTTGATTTTAAGAAATTCTCTGGCCTATAAAATACCTTTGGTACTGATTGACAGAACAGCAGTGGCAGACAAGAAATTAAACAGAAAGTAAAAATGTAGCAGAGCTATTAACTATATAATCACTATAATATCTCTCGAAAGGTACCTTCATATGGCCTGAAGGCTGCTCCACAAACCTGTCTATTCCATGATGTTTCATCTTCTAGTTCATATACTTTGACTCATAACCTATTTTATGTAGGAAAGAGACTGTTGAGCTTTTTTTTTATTTTTTTTTTTTTTTGGTAGTGCATTGATTAACAGAAATCAAAGTCAAAATTTTAACCAGAATACTTACATGGAAAGGTAAGAAGTATCATGGCGACCGCTCATGAGATATATTGATTGCCAAAAAGTATGTTTCTCTATTTGTCACATGTCAATGTGGGAGGTGATGTGTGTTGTAATTAGAATAGCACTATTTTCATCAGTTTTCTGCAGTTACAAATGCTATGTACACTATAGAACCATAGAATCATTGTGGTTGTAAAAGACCTTCAAAATCATTGAATCCAATTGTAAGCTCCACAACACTATACTTGTTAAATCATCTCCCTAAGCTGCTTATCTACATGTTTCTTGAACACTGCCAGAGATGGTGACCTTACCTCTTCCCTAGGCAGCCTGCTCCAATGCTTGACCACTCTGCATAGAAATTTTTCCTAGTGTCTAAACTGAACCTCACCAGCACAACTTACAGCCATTTGCTCTTTCCTATTATTAATTACTCTGGAGAAAAAATCAACTCAATCACCCCACTAATACCTACTTCCAGGTAGATGTAGAGAGCAATAAAATCTTCCCTGACCCTCCTCTTCTCCAGACTAAATAGCTCCAGCTCCCTCAGCTGCTCCTAATAAGGCCTGTACTCCAGTCCCTTCTCCAGCTTCCTTGCCCTTTTTAAACTCCAGCACCTCAAAGTCTTTCATGTAGTAAGGGGACAAAAACTAGCATTAACAAAATAAATCTAATTTTCAAGAATTTCACACAGTACAAGGTTTTAGCTAACATTACTTTAATGAAAGCAGAATCCAAGCAGCTAAAACGCTTCAAATACAAATAGAAAATTATCTGTTAAACCTTTAAAATTCCAAGATGTCTCTTTTCCATGTCTCTGATTCTGATATAGACAGACAGACAGTGTGCAACATCATTTATTTGAAGATTTGGGGGATGTTTTGGTTCTGACGTTTAGATAGGACTTTTTCTGAAAGACTGTATGAAGTCTCTCTGTGTTCCGTATTCAAGTGGTCTAAGAAGACAGGCATTTGCAGGTTTCTCAAAGTTACCAGGAATTTTCCTATATGCGGTTGACCTTTTGTGTTAAAAAACATAAACAAAAAATATAATAGTTGGGACCAAATGTACCTCTTACAAGAAGTGAACAGGTTATTCTGAAGCTGATTAGGTCAACAAATTGGTTTGAAAGTTAATTTTCTGATTGTCAAGAATAATCTGTGTGGGATTAAGTGAAGTGATTGAGACCTTGTTCAGTGGAAAATTTTTAATGTTCTTTAAAGAAGATACATATTAAAAATAGCATATAGTTATAATGAAGAATAACTCAGCAAAATTATGGACAGATATATTTCATACAGAGAAGACAAGAAATATTTCTGACAGAGAAATGGCTAATCTTTTATTCTAATGAATTTTTTGTGCTTGCTACTAGTGAAAAGTAATTATGTTTCAAGCATTTTAACATATGGATTTGTCATAAATACAAATTAAATGTTATAAAATATAAGTTCCAATGTATGCATATCCTGATTTGTGCCACCTAACCATTATGAATCAATGGCAAAAAAAAGCATGTCAAAGAACAATATTTGGAAAGGAACATGGAGAGAAACACTGCAAAAACAGCCCAAAATACACTGCTAATAATAAATGCAATATGGAAGTACTATAGCTGCTGATAGAAAAAGAACATCCAAATGTGGAAATATCTTCTTACCCTCTGATCCTTTTGTTATGAATTTCTTATGTTTATTTCGGTCACATCTTTAATACATGAGTTCTGTGCTATATCAGCTTTCCAATATAAAGGTATTTTGCTCACAGATAAACTTGAATAAAGTAAGAAACTTGAATTCCTATAAAAAACACTCAGAATATTTTTTATTGGATTCTTTAACACTATGTATCATGTAATTTCCATCTAGGAGTATGTCATATAATTTAGGTGTATTTGAAATTAATGTAAAAATGCCATCCTTTTAAATAGGTTTATCACAATCAGCTAAGAATGGGTTTTGTTGGCTAAATTTTATTTTCAGTAAACGTCCAGAAGTTAAACAGATGTCTAAATTCTGCACCATTTGTGGTATAACAGGTCATTAACCTTTTAAATTAGTTTTCACTCTATAAATATGTTATACATATATAGAGAGAAAAATTACAGCGATAACTCACTTTAATATTAATCTATTGTTTCAAGTTACCTAGAAATTACTAGATAGTACTGCATCATTTAGTCTCTCATGTTATATTTTGAAGATTTTTTTTTCCAGTTATGACAGATATGCAATTACTGGTATTTTAAGGTGCTTCGTTTTACTGGTTTAAAAGATAAAATATTGAACATGAGGAACATCTTTATAGGGACCACCATATTTATAGGCATTGCCCTTTTGCATTCATCGCATATGACAAAACAAAGAGAGAATATGCCACTTTCTGTTTTAGTATGCTAAACTGAACCAGGGAGCATTTATTAGGACTGGACTTCAATTATATGCATTGTTAAATTATTAGATTATACTTTTGTCCTGAGCCAGATAACACTCTTCCACACAATTTCTAGGTATATTTAAGAGGATAGCACGAGGTCTGGACCATTCAGAATAAGAAGCTTAGATAATCCTCCTTCTCCTCCTCAGAAATTTGGAGGATGAGTTCAATGCTATAAACAATGGGATTTTTTTAGTAGCTGGCCTCAGTGTCAGAGTACAGTCCAGGTCCTATTCAATTAACCAGTGTATGTGTAGATAATAAATGGTTTCTAAAAAAAATGGGAGCAAACTTTTGCAATACGGAGATAACAGTGGCCATTTTAAGTTAGATCAAACGTCCAGCAAGCACAACAGCTATTTTGCAATAAGAGCTACTAATGGATAGCAAGGGATAAATATAGCAAAGCGATAGGTGTATGGCAAGCGGTTGTGGTACTTCGTGAGCTAAGAGTGCTTTGGTTTTGTCTAACCTTGAACTGTTTTTTTGTTTTTGTTTTTTTCCCCAAAAATTTCTCCAGTCCTTTTTTAAGTCCATGTCAGTTCTTAATAGCCTCAGTGTCCTCTGCCACAATGTCCTCAGGGAGATGTTGTTAAAATGAAAAGACCACAGGTTGGTTTCTTGTTATATCCCAATGTCTCTGGTCTAGAAGGAGCCACAGGTAACACTTTTTCTCTCCTCCATGGTGTAACTTTCTAAAAGGGTAAACACAGTATTGACCCTTAGGATCACAGATTTGGTACTAAGTCTGGAAGGTCTCAGGGCTGGTGATTGTTAGGATTTATTTCAACTTGTCAAAGGCTTGTCTGGTTATTTTTTTAGCTTGTTTAACTGGGAGAATGGTTGTATAATGGCCATAGAGGTGAGTATTACTTATGTAAGTATATATAAGTTAAAATATTAATAAAACAAATAATAAAATAAAATAACTATTAATTAACTATATATAAGTGCAATATCAATATGTTAAAACTTTTTTTTAAAAAATAGGCTTTTAAAACTGTATGATGTAATACAGTTTTGTTCTGTTTGTGTTAGAAATATTCAGAGATAACAAGTTACTACTCTATGCAAAATGAGCTATCTTTGACTCAGAAGCAATGTTGTAGTATAGAGAAAGAAGGACATGGGATGATACTAGAGGACAGTAAAAATGTCCTCTAAAAAAACACAAGATGACACCACAGTCCCCAGGTCTACAAACAGCTCAGCAGAAGTCAGATACTGGACATCAAAACAAATGTAATTTCTGGATCTGCAAAAACTGATTTTAGGGGTAAGGGAAAATACAGCTTCCAGTGTATGTAAAAGACAACATATATTGTACATTAGGATTTAACATAGACATGCAACACAAGGAAGAAAGAGGAAGGTTGTGGCAGAAAAACTTAAAATAGCCTCAAGCAGATGCTCAAACATGCAGTGAGACTCGTCATCAACGTCATATCCCTTCCAGGGAATGCCTTGGGTCACTGACGATTTACAGTAAGCAATTTTCTCCTCAGCTGGACCATCAAAACAAGAACACAGAAGAGCCAGATAAGGCTAAGAACAACAACAGCAAGAAGGCATAGATACTATAGAAAGCATTGTAGAACAATTTTAATGGCATTATTAATTACTTTTCTGAATTAATTGGAATTTTTATACTGAAAAGTTCATATAAGAACTGGACTAACAGTAACTGTTATATTTTATCAGATTTTTCAGTTTGTAATTATCCTAACAGTAATTCTGTCACTTTGTATGTAAGATATGTTTATATGGCCTAGATAAATTGAGGAAGTTGTACTGCTTATGAATTTGAAGTGTTACTCACAATTTTATTCACATCTACCATACTCGCTTTCAGATTTTCTCTTCTCCAGGCCGAAGAGTGCCAGGACCTTACTTGTTCCTCAAGTGAATGTTGTTTCATGATAATCTCTCTGGTCCCCTTTTTGTAAAGTTTATTTACTTGCATTACACCTTTTTCAGTTTGGTTTGTGAATGGAGCAAGGCTGCAGACTGAGTATAACTGGCAGTATGACATCAATCTGTACTTTATTATAAGGATTCTGTTCACTGAGATTTGTTTCCTGTGATAAACCAGGACCATCTCTATACTGACTATTCTCTGTCTCCAGATTTATCAGAAGATATAAGGTGCACCTCTTGTTTATATTCTCTTTCCAAAAATTGAGACTTCCAAGTTATTTAAGATTTTTGTAAAAGATCAGAACCTCAAGATCTCTGTGACAGGAAGAAAACAACAACAACAACAAAAAATGACAGTGATAAATTTATTATGTAAAAATAGCAAAATGATTCTGTTCCAGCCTGACTTGATGGAAAGTAATAAATCTGTAATGATTCCAGTAATAAATCTGATGATCTTGGGGTCTCAAATAGGTGAGCAATGAGACATCCTAGTGATTTCTCAAAAACACTATGATGACAAATGTATTGTTCAACATCATTTTTCTACCTGAGGCTATTCTTACATGCTTCAGAAGTCAGTGAAGTACCTATCACTCTCAGAAGACTATTCATGAATTAATAGAGAAAAGAAAGATTTTCCTCACATGGCTCTTGCTTCATAGCATAGCATAAATACATATGTTGAAAAAAATCAGAAAACTCTTTCAAGACTATTAGAAATGCTACACCACTAATGGTTAAAAACCTCCTATTCATTTTCTGTGCAAATATATGCATGCTTTATTTCTCTCTATTTAGTTTTGAGTTATTATTAACTTTTACATCAAATTATTCTCTATCTCCCTAGTATTTAATCTCTGATTCTATGCATAACAAGTGGCTTTTCTAAGCAAAAGAAAGGACTCTTACTTCCTATCATAAATAGTTACCCCATTCTTCTAAGACCTTTCTTTACACCTTCAACAATAGTCAAAGTCATTAGCATGCATAATATATATTAATATTTCTCTTCTAATTTGTAAATCAAAAATAGATGCAACTGGAAATTCTAAATAAATGTGATTATTCATGGGAGTATTTACTTATCTTGAGTATACTTAAATCTATGTCATCCTTCTAAATTTTGTTGCGTCATGCTTTAAACTGTAAAAATATATGCTTATCTGCCTTCAAGCCATATATCAATCTTTTCTTTTGTAAACTGCCTTGAAACTGAAGGTGCAGATAAAAGTGCTATCAAAATATCCCTAAATTGATGGATCTCTTTGCACTTTACCTGTATTTGGAAAAGAACAATTGATTCAATACCACATTTCTAAAAAAAAAAAAAAAATCCATTCCTTATTCCCATGCTCTTCTAATTAGTTAGCTCTCTTATCTATTTATTGTGCTTTCACAAATATATAGAACCTGAGAGTCTGACATTTATACTAAAATGTTAGCATAAAGATGGCAAGCTACATCATCTGGGTGAACATCTCTATATTTAATTTTCCAAAAGCTAAGTCATTTATTTTGAACAGTAACTTCTATCAGCATTGCAACTATTTTTTTCTCATTTGGAGTTTTTAGAATACCAAGTGGTCACAGTGGCTGCTTGTAATACTTACATGCAAGATGAGTACAATATTGTGCTTTAAGACAAATACTAAATGCTGATGCAGAGCGTACTTTCCCAGAAGGGGCCACAGGGGACTTTTTGCCATAGACTCAAAGTTCCAGATGGAAATTCCTGCAATGCTGAGATCCTGAGCAGAGGAATTTGTGATATGCCTTCAGTATAGGCAGCACATTCCCATGACATCAGAGAGGTTTTTCTGACTAGGGTGTCAGAATGATTTGGGGAGAAAGAAGAGAAGATCTGGCACCATCTATTCTCTCTGTACATTCCCATCTCCTTTTTCAGATAATATTTGAGAGTACACAGTAAACAGCATTTCATGTCCACCTAAAATCTACTGTGTAGCCTAAAAGATTACAAAGTATACACAAGAATTTTAATGCTTTCTTAAGCATGTAACCCATATGAAGTATGGGAACTTTCTTTGAAATGTCATTCAACATTATTAATGCTGAATGAGCATCAGCTCATTAGAGTCCCCTGAATTTAAGCAGTGATGACTCTTAAATTCAGTGCATCATATTTTTTCCATGATTTTGTATACACCAATCAAAAGTTGCTAACTTACAGCAACAAAGTCAAATAAATTATTATTATTTTATTTTAAATATTGCTGATTTTGGAAATGTAATTTTATTTTTTGAGGACCTTCACAAATTCCTAAGGAATTAATTTGGTTTCTCTCTTTCATGGAAGGAAACAACATTGGGAAGAAATGTTGTATTTATAGATAAAATTCTATTATTCTATTTGCTGTTTTCTGGACAGATGCTATGTGAATGAAGAAGAATGTCTTTCAAACTGGTGATATAAGAATTTCTGAGTAGCTGTTCAAGTGCAAAGTGTAGGGACGATGCTTAATCATCTTTCTTCATTAAAAAGGGGAGGGGAGGAAGAAAAGCAACAATCCCACATGAACTTTTTTCTTTTTTTAGTACACCATTTGTAACATATGATGTGCTACAGGGTTGATAAAATAGCACTGACTGGTATAGCATAGCAGTGGTGGCACAGATATTCCTTTAAGTTTCTATAACAGTACAAAAATAATGTTTCATATAGGGGTAGTTATCAATGTCAGCTTTTTCTGATAAAACACATATTTCTGTACAAGAATCATAGCACACCATATTATTAGCTACAATAATATGGTTTTCTGATCCTTAATTCCATTTTAAAGTAGCTCTACAATGAGCTATTTCCTTTTCTTAAGAAGATACTCTTCACTTTTTATTTTAAGAAGTAATGAATTTCATGGTTTACACATGAGGCAATTTAGCATCAGTTAGTGCTGATCCCTATTGTCTATATTTTATAGTAAGAATCTGGAGACAATAATTTAACATGATAATATAATAGGAAAGCAGTGCTTGATCTCACTGTGAATATTTCAAATAGGATTTGTAATTACCACTTCCTTTGGGAAACTTAAATATTAAAGCTCTGCTAGTTACACAAGACCCTTCTCATGATGCTATTATGCAGTGGTGATTTTACATCTGCACCCAAATTTTGTATTTCTAGTACCAACACCAAGGTCGTCCATGCCCCACATGGTATCACCAGCAGTGTTACCATGCACATGCCATAGATGGACTTATAGGTCTCTGCTGTCCATAAGTCTCCAATGTTCCCCTTAGCTGTTGGGGTGTTCAGGATTTCTCACTTTACTCCTCTTAACCATTCATGAGATCCAGCTCTCCCTCACATCACTACCAGTAACTTTTCTCAGTTTCTCATGCTATTAGCTGGCACATCCAGCAATCTCCTGCATCATTTCCAGGAATTTCCCTTATCCTATTCTCAGTCACTAGCCTAGATATTTGCCTACAGCCCTAACACATTCACATTCAGGCATCAAGGAAAAGAACGTGTACTGTATTGCAGAACTGTATCTTAAAATAGATGCATTTCTAATTAAAAAGAAAAAAAATCCAGCATCAAATATCCACACAGAACTAATATGTAAGAATTGAATTGAATTCTTCAGGGAATTATTTTAATGTTCACATTTATTCTGATAAGTTAATTTATAAATTATTATATCTGGATTTCTTTTAATACACACAAGGAGCAGTTTTGTGTCATTTAGGATCTACTGTAAATGTAGCAAAACATCTTTGCCTTTTGCAGAGTAGCTCTTCCTTTCTGCAAGCTAAAATTGAGAGCCCTTTTATTGTTTTATAATGGATGAATCAAATGATGCAGTTCCCAAAGGCATACAGCTTTCACTATTTAGGAAAGAAAATTCCTAATGGGTTCAAGGGACAAAGTATGCATAAATGCATGACTGTTTTTGAAATTTACAATTAACACATTGCAGAAATGATAAAGAGATACAACAGCAATATATATTAAAAATAAAAGTGCATGCTTTCTACATACTAACAATTGACAAAAGAAATATTGTATTTAGTGTGATTCTTTTTGTAGGATATTCTGAATCATTAAGCTGCAAAAATCTGAAAATGGGGATCGAATAATATTTTCTGTGATGAAGCAAAAGATTTTAGCAACAGTATGCTCATATCTTACAGCAATGTTGGTTGCACATAAAAATTCATTAGTTTTAAAAAAGCAATCCTGAAACATAAGTCTCACATTAACATGAAAAAAAAAATGTAAAATCTCTTAGCTCTAATTAACTTTACGTAGAAGATTCAGAATACTGAATCTATATATAGTTTGACCTTCACGAGATCTGTTTTATTCTGTAGAGTTTCATTTATTGCTTTCAGATGATTCCAGTGTGGGCTGTTCCTTACAAGGAACTTGTTTATCTCCAGCCTCAGGTCACTGAGTTTCTTTTCAGTACAGCAAGGCACACCTTATCATGCAAGTTTGCTTATCAGTTGAAATTGCAAAATTACTATCACTTGTACATTGTGTACACCCATATCCTTCCCTCTGATTCACATTCTAAAAAGTTCTAGCTATTTCTCACTTTCTTTATATTGTTTTATATTTATTTTCTTCTTTATATTCTGGTTTTCTGCTAATTTTATTTTCATCTCTATTTCTTAAAAAAGAAAGTATTCTTTTTCTCCTGAAAAAAATCTCTGCATGAACATACTATATATATATGTTCTGAAAAACATTTTCTAATTTTTTGAAGGACCTAAACATAACAAAGGAAAGCAGTATTTCCTAATCAATTTCTGAAATATTTTTTTCCATGTACACATGAACACTCAAATGAGCATTAAAGCAAATGGCCTTTTACATGGAATGTTATATGTTTTATAATACAACCTTACTACCAGTGTCACTAATGTTTTCTATTATTTCTATATTTCTATTTTCTATTGTAAGAAAATAACCTCCTCAATGTTTATTCTCACTTACTTTTATTCTCTGTGCTGTAACTGTGAATCAGTTTGGTACAGAAACTTTTTTTTTTTTTTTTTTTCCAAAAGAGTATTTTGATCTTTCTAAGTTTTTGGTGGAAAGAAAGGAAACAATATGCAACACAGTTTCTTAAGATCATGTGTTCTTTTTTAGTCCTCTATTCTGCGAGAGTCCTTTGCATAAAACAGACAGTAATATATTCTTGTGTTATTTTTTGCTTCCCATTCTGAGCCTAAAATGAATATTAGCTGCTTAAGAGAATGTATATCATTCTTGATTTCAATCATGTCCAGTAATGAAAGTGTATAATAATTGCTTATAAAGTGTTCCAATGATTTATGACTTTCTTTGTTCACATAAGTAGAAACTCTTTCTTCAGCTTAGCTGACATTTCAAGACTTTTCCATTTTATCTAGGACAGTTATGAATATCCTGTTTTAACATACCTGTTAATACACCTTGTTTCTCCCCTCATCATTCTGATCCACTGTAAGATAAACAAGAAAATTCCTTACATCTTTCACAGTAAAAGCCTGTTTATAAGAACTTAACTATTATTTAGCTTCGACTCTGAGTCTCTCTTATGTATGGAACAGCCTGAGATAATGTGAGAAAGGAAGATAGTTTTACTTATGATGTTTTGGCTAACTGTATGTATTAAATTCATAGTGATCTCCTCTAATAGATGAGGCTCAAATATCAAACTATCAAGCATTAACTCATTTCTATACATAGCATAAAGTGATTTCTGCTTTGCAGAATGCATAGCACAACTGCCTAGATAAATTAGTAAAGTCCTGTGTGAAGCTTTGTGAATAATCACACAACACTGCCAAAGACAGGATATTTGTGTTAATAGACCAATAATCCACGTAATGAGGCACACTGTCTGAGCTAAAGTCTCTACTGATTTACATCCTGTGATGCATCACAGATATCAATAAATGTTTTGTATCATCAGTTCCAGTTGGAATAAGTCCTCTGTCAAGTATTATTGACAGTTATTTTTAGATAAATTAATTCCTAATCTTGCAGGGAAATTTATCTTACCTGATAATTTCAAACTATCTTTTCAATTTGACTTCTATTATACTCTACTTCATAAAGGCATACAGAAAAAAAAAAAAAGGCAGCTAAAAATATACCTGTCATTACCTAACATTTGCTTTTGATCTGAAAAGCAATCAATTCTGAATTATTTTACTCATTCAAAAAAGTATTTTAAGTAAGTTCTCCCCACTAGAACAAAAAAGATCATAGAGACGGGAGGTAACACTCTTTTAAAAATGAGTCAACAGGAATTTCAGGAAGTTCAACAAACACAAGTGCAGGATCCTGCGCCTAGGAAAAAATAACCCCATGCACTAGTACAAGCTGGAGACTGATCAGCTGGAGCACAGCTCTGCAAAAGAGGTCTTGAGATACTGATGGGCCAATTGGCCATAAGGCAGTAATGGTCCCATGTGACAGAGACAATGGTTTACTGGACTCCAGGGATTAGTGCTGGGCCCAGTACTGCTAAACTAATCAGTGACTTGAACGAGGGGATAAAGTGCCCTCTGAGCAAGTCTGCGGATGATACCAAACTGGGTGGAGTGGCCAACATTGCAGTGGGCTGTGCTGCCATCCAAAGGGACCTGGACAGGATGGAGAGTTGGACAGAGAGGAACCTCATGAGGTTCAACAAGGGAGTTTGATCCTGCACCTGAGCAGAAAACCCAGGCACCAGTACAGATGAGGGCCTGACCTGCTGGAAAGCAGCTCCACAGAGAGGGATTTGGGAATCCTGACTGACAAAAAGATAACCATGAGTCAGCAATGTGCCCTCATGGCCAAGAAGGCCAAAGGGATCCTGGCCTGCATCAGGAGGAGCATTGCCAGCAGGTCGAGGGAGGGGATCCTGCCCCACTCTTCAGCTCTGGGGAGGCCACACCTGGAGTATTAGATGCAGTTCAGGGCTCCCCAGTACAGGAGGGATGTAGAACTTCTAGAGAAGGTCCAGCAGAGAGAAAAAAAAAAAAGAAAAAAAAAAAGTTTAAGGGACTGGAGCACATGTGTTATGAGGAAAGATTAACAGAGCTGGGTTTGTTCAACCTGAAGAAGACTGAGAGAAGATCTGATCAATATGTACAATTACCTGAGGGTTTCGGGCCGAACTCAACTCAGTGGTGGCCAGTGACAGGGCAAGAGGTAATGGGCACAAGTTAGAATCATAGAATGCTTAAGGTTGGAAGGGACCTCTAGAGGTCATCTAGTCCAAGCCCCCGGAACACACAGGGTCTCCTAGACCATGTGGCACAAGGTGGTGTCTAAGCGGGTTTTGAAGATCTCCAGAGGAGACTCCACAACCTCTCTGGGCAGCCTGTTCCAGGGCTCTATCACCCTCACTGTTAAGAAATTCGTTCCCAATTTACTGTGGAACTTTTGGTGCCTCAATTTGCAGCTGTTTCCTTTAGTTCTATCGCTGACCACGACTGAGAAGAGGCCAGCCCCATCCTCCTCACTCCCTCTCCTGAGGTATTTATACACATTAATCAGGTCCCCTCTCAGTCTTCTCCAGACTGAAGAGGGCCAGCTCTCTCAGCCTTTGCTCATAGGGCAGATGTTCCAGGCCCTTAATCATCTTTGTATCCTGCACTGGACTCTCTCTAGCAACTCCACATCCCTTCTGCACTGCAGAGCCCAGAACTGCATAAAGTACTCGAGGCGCGGCCTCACCAGGGCTGAATACAGTGGCAGGATCACCTCCCTCAACCTGCTAGAGACATGCTTCTTAATGCACCCCAGGATCCCATTGTTCTTCTTGGCCATAAGGGCACACTGCTGCCTCATGGTCAACCTGTCGTCCACCATGACACCCAGGTCCCTCTCTGCAGAGCTGCTCTCCAAGAGGTCAGTCCCCAGCCTACAGGCGTGTCTGGGGTTACTCTTCCCCAGGCGCAGGACTCTGCACTTTCCCTTGTTGAACTTCATGAGGTTTCTCATAGCCCACTTGTCTAGTTTGTCCAGGTCCCTCTGGATGGCAGTGCAGCCCTCAGAGCTATCAGCTGCTCCTCCCAGTTTGGTGTCATCAGCAAACTTGCTGAGGGAGCACTCCACCTCTTCATCCAGGTCGTTAATAAGTTGAACAGGACCAGACCAAGGACTGAGCCCTGTGGGACACCACTAATTACAGGCCTCCAGCTGGACTTGGCACCACTGATCACCACTCTCTGAGTCCTGTCATCCAGCCAATTCCTAATCCACCTCATTGTCCACTCATCTAAACCATACTCCTGGAGCTTCCCCAGGAGGATGCTGTGAGAGAGGATGTCAAAAGCCTTGCTGAAATCCAGATAGATGACATCCACTGCTCTGCCCTCATCTATCCCTCTAGTCACACCATCATAGAAGGCTATCAGGTTAGTCAAGCAAGATTTCCCCTTGGTGAACCCATGCTGGCTACTCCTGAGCACCTTCTTCTCCTCCACATGCCTGAAGACAGCAGCCAGGATGACCTGCTCCATCACCTTTCCAGGGACGGAAGTCAGGCTCAC